>JAVLSZ010000044.1:937500-952500 GCA_032313775.1 Urocyon cinereoargenteus
TAACCGGAACCTAACCCTAACCCGAACCCTAACCCTAACCCGAACCCGAACCCGAACCATAACCCGAACCCGAACCCTAACCCTAAACCTAACCCTAACCCAAACCCTAACCCAAACTTGAACCCTAACACGAACCCGAACCCTAACCCTAACCTGAACCCTAACCCTAACCCTAACCCGAACGCTAAACCTAACCCTAACCCGAACCCTAACCCTAACCCGAACCCGAACCCGAACCATAACCCGAACCCGAACCCTAACCCTAAACCTAACCCTAACCCAAACCCTAACCCAAACTTGAACCCTAACCCGAACCCGAACCCTAACCCTAACCTGAACCCTAACCCTAACCCTAACCCGAAGGCTAAACCTAACCCTAACCCGAACCCTAACCCTAACCCGAACCGTAACCCTAACCCTAACCCGAATCCTAACCCTAACCCTAACCCGAACCCTAACCCGAACCATAAACCTAACACTAACCCTAACCCGAACCCTAACCGGAACCCTAACCCGAACCCTAACCCTAACCCTAACTCGAACCCTAACCCGAAACCTAGCCCTAATCCTAACCCGAACCCTAACCCTAACCCTAACCCAAACCCTAACCCGAACCCTAACCCTAACCCTAACCCTAACCCAAACCCTAACCCTAACCCTAACCCTAACACCTAACCCGAACACGAACCCGAACCCTAACCCAAACCCGAACCCTAACCTTACCCCGTACACGAACCCAAACCATAACCCTAACCCTAACCCGAACAATAACCCTAACCCTAACCCTAACCCGAACACTAACCCTAACCCTAACCCTAACCCTAACCCCTAACCCTAACCCGAACCCTAACCCTAACTCGAACACTAACCCTAACCCTAACCCGAACCCTAACCCTAACCCTAACCCTAAACCTAACCCGAACCCTAACCCTAAACCTAACCCTAACCCTAACCCGAACCCGAGCCATAACCCGAACCCTAACCCTAACCCTAACCCGAACCGTAACCCTTACCCGAACCCTAACCCTAACCCTAACCCGAACCCGAAACCTAAACCGAATCCTAACCCTAACACTAACCCGAACCCTAACCCTAACCCGAACCCGAACCCTAACCCTAACCCGAACCCTAACCCGAACCCTAACCCGAACCCTAACCCTAACCCTAACCCTAACCCGAACCCTATCCCTAACCCTAAACCGAACCCGAACCCTAAACCGAACCCGAACCCTAACCCGAAACTTAACCCTAACCCTAACCCGAACCCTAACCCTAACCCAAACCCTAACCCGAACCCTAACCCTAACCCTAACCCGAACCCAAACCCGAACCCTAACCCGAACCCTAACCCTAACCCTAACCCGAACCCTAACCCTAAACCTAACCCGAACCCTAACCCTAACCCTAACCCTAACCCGAAACCTAACCCTTACCCGAACCCTAACCCTAACCCTAACCCGAACCCGAAACCTAAACCGAAACCTAACCCTAACCCTAACCCGAACCCTAACCCGAAACCTAACCCTTACCCGAACCCTAACACTAACCCTAACCCGAACCCGAAACCTAAACCGGAACCCTAACCATAACCCTAACCCGAACCAGAACCCTAAGCCCTTACCCGAATCCTAAACCTAACCCGAACCCAAACCCGAACCCTAACCCTAACACTAACACCGAATCCGAAACCTAACCCTAAGCCTAACCCTAAACCGAACCCGAACCCTAACCCTAACCCTAACCCTAACCCGACACCGAACCCTAACCCTAACCCGGACCCTAACCGTAACCCTAACACTAACCCTCACCCGAACCCTAAACCTAACCCTAACCTGAACACTAACCCTAACCCGAACCCTAACCCTAACCCGTAACCTAACCCTAACCCTAACCCGAACCCTAACCCGAACCCGAACCCTAACCCTAACCCTAACCCGAACCCTAACCCTAACCCGAACTCTAACCCTAACCCTAACCCGAATCCTAACCCTAACCCTAACCGGAACCTAACCCTAACCCGAACCCTAACCCTAACCCTAATCCGAACCCTAACCCTAACCCTAACCCCAACCCTAACCCTAACCCAAACCGGAACCCTAACCCTAAATGGAACCCTAACCCTAACCCGAACCCGAACCCGAACCCTAACCCGAACCCGAAACCTAACCCTAAACCTAACACTAACCCAAAACCTAACCCAAACCCGAACCCTAACCCGAACCCTAACCCTAACCCGAACCCTAAACCTAATCCTAAACCGAACCCTAACCCTAACCCGAACCCTAAACCGAACCGTAACCCGAACCCTAACCCGAAACCTAACCCGAACCCTAACCCAAACCCTAACCCGAACCCGAACCCTAACCCTCACCCGAACCCTAACCCTAACCCTAACCCGTAACCTAACCCGAAACCTAACCCGAATCCTAAACCTAACCCGAACCCTAACCCGAACCCTAACCCTAAACCTAACCCTAACCCCGAATCCGAACCCTAACCCTAACCCTAACCCTAACCCGAACCCGAACCCTAACCCTAACCCTAACCCTAACCCGACACCGAACCCTAACCCTAACCCGGACCCTAACCGTAACCCTAACACTAACCCTCACCCGAACCCTAAACCTAACACTAACCCTAACCCTAACCCTAACCCTAACCCTAAACCCTAACCCTAACCCTAACCCTAACCCTAACCCGAACCCTAACCCTAACTCTAACACTAACCCTAACCCGAACCCTAACCCTAACCCTAACCGGAACCTAACCCTAACCCGAACCCTAAACCTAACCCGAACCCGAACCCGAACCCTAACCCGAACCCGAACCCTAACCCTAAACCTCACCCTAACCCAAACCCTAACCCAAACCTGAACCCTAACCCGAACCCGAACCCTAACCCTAACCCGAACCCGAACCCTAACCCTAACCCGACCCTAACCCTAACCCTAACCCGAACCCTAAACCTAACCCTAACCCGAATCCTAACCCTAACCCTAACCCGAACCCTAACCCAAACCCAAAACCTAACCCTAACCCTAACCCGACCCTAACACTAACCCTAACCCGAACACTAACCCTAACCCTAACCCTAACCCTAACTCGAACCCTAACCCTAACCCTAACCCTAACCCTAACCCTAACCCGAACCCTAACCCTAACCCTAAACCTAAACCTAACACTAACGCGATCTCTAACCCTAACCTGAACCCTAACCCTAACCCTAACCCTAACCCTAACCCGAACCCTAACCCTAAACCTAACCCTAACACTAACCCTAACCCTAACCCTAAAACCTAACCCTAACCCAAATCCTAACGATAACCCTAACCCTAACCCGAACCCTAACCCTAAACCTAAACCTAACCCTACACCGAACCCTAACCCGAACCCTAACCCGAACCCTAACTCTAACCCTAACCCTAACCCTAACCCTAATCCGAACCCTAACCCTAACCCTAACCCGAAGCCAGACCTTAACCCTAACCCTAACCCTAACCCGAACCCTAACCCTAACCCTAACCCGAACCCTAACCCGAACCCTAACCCTAACCCTAACCATAACCCTAACCCGAACCCTAACCCTAACTCTAACAAGAACACTAACCCTAACGCTAAACCGAACCCGAACCCTAACCCGAACCCTAAACCTATCCCTAACCCAAAACCTAACCCTAAACCGAACCCTAACCCTAACCCTAACCGGAACCTAACCCTAACCCGAACCCTAACCCTAACCCGAACCCGAACCCGAACCATAACCCGAACCCGAACCCTAACCCTAAACCTAACCCTATCCCAAACCCTAACCCAAACTTGAACCCTAACACGAACCCGAACCCTAACCCTAACCTGAACCCTAACCCTAACCCTAACCCGAACGCTAAACCTAACCCTAACCCGAACCCTAACCCTAACCCGAACCCGAACACGAACCCGAACCCTAACCCGAACCCTAACCCCTAACCCTAACCCGAACCCTAACCCTAACTCGAACACTAACCCTAACCCTAACCCGAACCCTAACCCTAACCCTAAACCTAAACCTAACCCGAACCCTAACCCTAAACCTAACCCTAACCCTGACCCTAACCCTAACTCTAACGCGAACCCGAGCCATAACCCGAACCCTAACCCTAACCCTAACCCTAACCGGAACCCTAACCCTTACCCGAACCCTAACCCTAACCCTAACCCGAACCCGAAACCTAAACCGAAACCTAACCCTAACCCTAACCCGAACCTTAACCCTAACCCGAACCCGAACCCGAACCCTAACCCTAACCCGAACCCTAACCCGAACCCTAACCCGAACCCTAACCCTAACCCCTACCCTAACCCTAACCCTAACCCTAACCCTAACCCGAACCCTAACCCTAACCCTAACCGGAACCTAACCCTAACCCGAACCCTAACCCTAATCCGAACCCGAACCCGAAACCTAACCCGAACCCGAACCCTAACCCTAAACCTAACCCTAACCCAAACCCTAACACAAACCTGAACCCTAAACCGAACCCGAAACCTAACCCTAACCCGAACCCGAACCCTAACCCTAACCCGAACCCTAACCCTAACCCTAACCCGAACCCTAAACCTAACCCTAACCCGAACCCTAACCCTAACCCGAACCCTAACCCTAACCCTAACCCGAATCCTAACCCTAAACCTAACCCGAACCCTAACCCGAACCCTAAACCTAACCCTAACCCTAACCCCACCCTAACACTAACCCTAACCCGAACCCTAACCCTAACCCTAACCCTAACCCTAACCCGAACCCTAACCCTAACCCTAAACCTAATCCTAACACTAACGCGAACCCTAACCCTAACCCGAACCCTAACCCTAACCCTAACCCTAACCCTAACCCGAAACCTAACCCTAAACCTAACCCTAACCCTAACCCTAACCCTAAAACCTAACCCTAACCCAAATCCTAACCCTAACCCTAACCCTAACCCGAACCCTAACCCTAACCCGAACCCTAACCCTAACCCTAAACCTAACCCGAACACTAACCCGTACCCTAACCCTAAACCTAACCCGAACCCTAACCCTAACCCTAACCCTAACCCTAACCCGAACCCTAACCCTAACCCTAACCGGAACCCTAACCATAACCCTAACCCGAACCAGAACCCTTAGCCCTTACCCGAATCCTAAACCTAACCCGAACCCTAACCCGAACCCTAACCCTAACCCTAACGCCTAATCAGAACCCTAACCCTAACCCTAACCCTAACCCGAACCCGAACCCTAACCCTAACCCTAACCCTAACCCGAAACCGAACCCTAACCCTAACCCGGACCCTAACCGTAACCCTAACACTAACCCTCACCCGAACACTAAACCTAACCCTAACCCGAACCCTAAACCTAACCCTAACCCTAAACCTAACCAGAAACCTTATCCTAACCCTAACCCCTATCCCTAACCCTAACCCTAACCCTAATCCGAACCCTAACCCTAACTCTAACACTAACCCTAACCCGAACCCGAAACCTAAACCGAACCCTACCCCTAACCCTAATCCGAACCCTAACCCTAATGCTAACACTAACTCTAATCCGAACCCGAACCCGAACCCGAAATCTAACCCGAACCCGAACCCTAACCCTAACCCGTACCCTAACCCTAACCCTAACACTAAACCTAACCCGAACCCTAACCCTAACCATAACCCGAACACTAAAGCTAACCCAAACCCTAAACCTAACCCTAACCCGAACCCTAACCCTAACCCTAACCGGAACCTAAACCTAACCCGAAACCTAACCCTAACCCGAAACCGAACCCGTACCCTAACCCGAACCCGAACCCTAACCCTAAACCTCACCCTAAACCAAACCCTAACCCAAACCTGAACCCTAACCCGAACCCGAACCCTAACCCTAACCCGAACCCGAACCCTAACCCTAACCCGAACCCTAACCCTAACCCGAACCCTTAACCTAACCCTAAACCGAACCCTAAACAAAACCCGAACCCTAACCCTAACCCTAAACCGAATCCTAACCCTAACCCTAACCCGAACCCTAACCCAAACCCTAAACCTAACCCTAACCCTAACCCGACCCTAACACTAACCCTAACCCGAACCCTAACCCTAACCCTAACCCTAACCCTAACTCGAACCCTAACCCTAACCCTAACCCTAACCCTAACCCTAACCCTAACCCGAACCCTAACCCTAACCCTAAACCTAACCCTAACACTAACGCGATCCCTAACCCTACCTGAACCCTAACGCTAACCCTAACCCTAACCCTAACCCGAACCCTAACCCTAAACCTAACCCTAACCCTAACCCTAACCCTAACCCTAAAACCTAACCCTAACCCAAATCCTAACGATAGCCCTAACCCTAACCCGAACCCTAACCCTAAACCTAACCCTAACCCTACACCGGACCCTAACCCGAACCTTAACCCGAACCCTAACTCTAACCCTAACCCTAACCCTAACCCTAACCCTAATCCGAACCCTAACCCTAACCCTAACCCGAAGCCAAACCTTAACCCTAACCCTAACCCTAACCCGAACCCTAACCCAACCCTAACCCGAACCCTAACCCGAACCCTAACCCTAACCCTAACCCTAACCCTAACCCGAACCCTAACCCTAACTCTAACCCGAACACTAACCCAAACGCTAAACCGAACCCGAACCCTAACCCGAACCCTAACCCTATCCCTAATCCGAACCCTAACCCTAACCCTAACCCTAACCCTAACCCTAACCCGAACCCTAACCCTAAACCTAACCCTAACCCTACACCGAACCCTAACCCGAACCCTAACCCGAACCCTAACTCTAACCCTAACCCTAACCCTAACCCTAACCCTAACCCTAATCCGAACCCTAACCCTAACCCTAACCCGAACCCGAACCCTAACCCGAACCCGAACCCTAACCCGAATCCTAACCCTAACCCTAACCCGAACCCTAACCCTAACCCGAATCCTAACCCTAAACCTAACCCCAACCCTAACGCTAACCCGAACCCTAATCCGAACCCTAACCCTAAACCTAACCCTAACCCGAACCCGAACCCTAACCCTAACCCGTACCCTAACTCTAACCCTAACACGAACCCTAACCCGAACCCTAACCCTAACCCTAACCCGAACCCTAACCCTAACCCAAACCTAACCCTAACCCTAACCCGAACCCTAACCCTAACCCTAACCGGAACCTAACCCTAACCCGAACCCTAACCCTAACCCGAACCCGAACCCGAACCATAACCTGAACCCGAACCCTAACCCGAACCCTAACCCTAACCCGAACCCTAACCCTAACCCTAAACCTAACCCGAACCCTAACCCTAACCCTAACCCGAACCCTAACCCTAAACCTAACCCGAACCCTAACCCTAACCCATACCCTAACCCTAACCCTAACCCTAACCCTAACCCTAACCCGAACCCTAACCCTAACCCGAACCCTAACCCTAACCCTAAACCTAACCCGAACCCTAACCCGTACCCTAACCCTAAACCTAACCTGAACCCTAACCCTAACCCTAACCCTAACCCTAACCCGAACCCTAAACCTAACCCTAACCGGAACCCTAACCATAACCCTAACCCGAACCAGAACCCTAAGCCCTTACCCGAATCCTAAACCTAACCCGAATACTAACCCGAACCGTAACCCTAACCCTAACCCCAAATCCGAACCCTAACACTAACCCTAAACCTAACCCGAACCCGAACCCTAACCCTAACCCTAACCCTAACCCGACACCGAACCCTAACCCTAACCCGGACCCTAACCGTAACCCTAACACTAACCCTCACCCGAACCCTAAACCTAACCCTAACCCGAACCCTAACCCTAACCCTAACCCTAAACCTAACCAGAAACCTAACCCTAACCCTATCCCCTAACCCTAACCCTAACCCTAACCCTAACCCGAACCCTAACCCTAACTCTAACACTAACCCTAACCCGAACCCGAACCCTAAACCGAAACCTACCCCTAACCCTAATCCGAACCCTACCCCTAACCCTAACACTAACCCTAACCCGAACCCGAACCCGAACCCTAAACCTAACCCTAACCCGAACCCTAACCCTAACCCGAACCCTAACGCTAACCCTAACCCGAACCCTAACCCTAACCCTAACCGGAACCTAAACCTAACCCGAACCCTAACCCTAACCCGAACCCGAACCCGAACCCTAACCCTAACCCGAACCCTAACCCGAACCCTAAACCTAACCCTAACCCTAACCCGAACCCTAACCCTAACCATAACCCGAACCCTAACCCTAACCCTAACCCGAATCCTAACCCTAACACTAACCCGAACCCTAACCCTAACCCTAACCCGAACCCTAACCCTAACCCGAACCCTAACCCTAACCCTAATCCTAACCCTAACCCTAACCCGAGCCCTTACCCTAACCCGAACCATAACCCTAACCCTAACCCTAACCCTAACCCGAACCCAAACCCTAAACCTAACCCTAACCCTAACCCTAACCCTAACCCTAAAACCTAACCCTAACCCGAACCCGAACCATAACCCGAACCAGAACCCTAACACGAATCCTAAACCTAACCCTAACCTGAACCCTAACCCTAACCCTAACCCGAACCCTAACCCGAACCCTAACCCGAATCCTAACCCGAACCCTAAACCTAACCCTAACCCTAACCCGAAACCAAACCCTAACCCGAACCCTAACCCTAACCCTAACACTAACCCTAACCCGAACCCTAAACCTAACCCTAACCCGAAACCTAACCCTAACCCGAACCCTAACCCGAACCCTAACCCTAACCCTAAACCCGAACCCGAAACCTAACCCTAACCCTAACGCTAACCCTAACCCGTATCCGAACCCTAACCCTAACCCTAACCCTAACCCTAACCCGAACCCTAACCCTAACCCGAACCCTAACACTAACCGTAACCGTAACACTAAAACTAACCCCTAACCCTAACTCTAACCCTAACCCGAACCCTAACCCTAACCCTAATCCTAACCCGAACCCTAACCCTAACCCTAAACCGAACCCGAACCCTAAACCGAACCCGAACCCTAACCCGAACCCTAAACCTAACCGTAACCCGAACCCTAACCCTAACCCGAACCCTAACCCTAAACCTAACCCGAACCCTAACCCTAACCCATACCCTAACCCTAACCCTAAACCTAACCCTAACCCTAACCCGAACCCTAACCCTAACCCGAACCCTAACCCTAACCCTAAAACTAACCCGAACCCTAACCCGTACCCTAACCCTAAACCTAACCTGAACCCTAACCCTAACCCTAACCCTAACCCGAACCCTAACCCTAACCCTAACCGGAACCCTAACCATAACCCTAACCCGAACCAGAACCCTAAGTCATTACCCGAATCCTAAACCTAACCCGAACACTAACCCGAACCCTAACCCTAACCCTAACCCCAAATCCGAACCCTAACACTAACCCTAAACCTAACCCGAACCCGAACCCTAACCCTAACACTAACCCTAACCCGACACCGAACCCTAACCCTAACCCGGACCCTAACCGTAACCCTAACACTAACCCTCACCCGAACCCTAAACCTAACCCTAACCCGAACCCTAACCCTAACCCTAACCCTAAACCTAACCAGAAACCTAACCCTAACCCTATCCCCTAACCCTAACCCTAACCCTAACCCTAACACGAACCCTAACCCTAACTCTAACACTAACCCTAACCCGAACCCGAACCCTAAACCGAAACCTACCCCTAACCCTAATCCGAACCCTACCCCTAACCCTAACACTAACCCTAACCCGAAACCGAACCCGAACCCTAACCCTAACCCTAACCCGAACCCTAACCCTAACCCGAACCCTAACGCTAACCCTAACCCGAACCCTAACCCTAACCCTAACCGGAACCTAACCCTAACCCGAACCCTAACCCTAACCCGAACACGAACCCGAACCCTAACCCTAACCCGAACCCTTACCCGAACCCTAAAACTAACCCTAACCCTAACCCGAAACCTAACCCTAACCCTAACCCGAACCCTAACCCTAACCCGAATCCTAACCCTAACACTAACCCGAACCCTAACCCTAACCCTAACCCGAACCCTAACCCTAACCCGAACCCTAACCCTAACCCTAATCCTAACCCTAACCCTAACCCGAACCCTTACCCTAACCCGAACCATAACCCTAACCCTAACCCTAACCCTAACCCGAAACCAAACCCTAAACCTAACCCTAACCCTAACCCTAACCCTAACCCTAAAAACTAACCCTAACCCGAACCCTAAACCTAACCCTAACCCTAACCCGAACCCTAACCCTAAACCTAACCCTAACCCTACTCCGAACCCTAACCCGAACCCTAACCCGAACCCTAACTCTAACCCTAACCCTAACCCTAATCCGAACCCTAACCCTAACCCTAACCCGAACCCGAACCATAACCCGAACCAGAACCCTAACCCGAATCCTAAACCTAACCCTAACCCGAACCCTAACCCTAACCCGAATCCTAACCCTAACCCTAACCCGAACCCTAACCCTAACCCGAACCCTAACCCGAACCCTAACCCTAAACCTAACCCTAACCCTACACCGAACCCTAACCCGAACCCTAACTCTAACCCTAACCCTCACCCGAACCCTACCCCTAACCCTAACCCGAACCCTAAACCTAACCCTAACCCGAACCCTAACCCTAACCCGAACCCTAACCCTAACCCGAACCCTAACCCGAACCCTAACCCGAATCCTAACCCGAACCCTAACCCTAACCCTAACCCTAACCCGAACCCAAACCCTAACCCGAACCCTAACCCTAACCCTAACACTAACCCTAACCCGAACCCTAAACCTAACCCTAACCCGAACCCTAACCCTAACCCGAACCCTAACCCGAACCCTAACCCTAACGCTAAACCCGAACCCGAAACCTAACCCTAACCCTAACGCTAACCCTAACCCGTATCCGAACCCTAACCCTAACCCTAACCCTAACCCTAACCCTAACCCGAACCCTAACCCTAACCCGAACCCTAACACTAACCGTAACCGTAACCCTAAAACTAACCCCTAACCCTAACTCTAACTCTATCCCTAACCCTAACCCTAAAACCTAACCCTAACCCAAACCCTAACCCTAACCCTAAACCTAACCCTAACCCTAACCCGAACCCTAACCCTAAACCGAACCCGAACCCTAAACCGAACCCGAACCCTAACCCGAACCCTAACCCTAACCATAACCCGAAGCCTAACCCTAACCCAAACTCTATCCCGAACCCTAAACCTAACCCTAACCCGAACCCAAACCCGAACCGTAACCCGAAACCTAACCCTAACCCTAACCCGAACCCTAAACCTAAACCTAACTGAACCCTAACCCTAACCCAAACCCTAACCCTAACCCTAACCCTAACCCTAACCCGAACCCGAACCCTAACCCTAACCCGAACCCTAACCCTAAACCTAAACCTAACACGAACCCTAACCCATACCCTAACCCTAAACCTAACCCGAACCCTAACCCTAACCCTAACCCTAACCCTAACCCGAACCCTAACCCTAACCCTAACCCGAACACTAACCATAACCCTAACCCGAACCAGAACCCTAAGCCCCTACCTGAATCCTTAACCTAACCCAAACCCTAACCCGAACCCTAACCCTAACCCTAACACCGAATCCGAACCCTAACTCTAAGCCTAACCCTAACCCGAACCCGAACCCTAACCCTCACCCTAACCCTAACCCGAGACCGAACCCTAACCCTAACCCGGACCCTAACCGTAACCCTAACACTAACCCTCACCCGAACCCTAAACCTAACCCTAACCCGAACACTAACCCTAACCCTAACCCTAAACCTAACCAGAAAACTAACCCTAACCCTAACCCCTAACCTTAACCCTAACCCTAACCTTAACCCGAACCCTAACCCTAACTCTAACACTAGCCCTAACCCGAACCCTAACCCTAAACCGAACCCTAACTCGATCCCGAACCCGAACCCTAACCCTAACCCGAACCCGAACCCTAACCCTAACCCGTACCCTAACCCTAAACCTAACCTTAACCCTAACCCGAACCCTAACCCTAACCCTAACCCGAACCCTAACCCTAACCCGAACCCTAACCCTAACCCTAACCCGAACCCTAACCCTAACCCTAACCGGAACCTAACCCTAACCCGAACCCTAACCCTAACCCGAACCCGAACCCTAACCCTAAACCTAACCCTAACCCAAACCCTAACCCAAAACTGAACCCTAACCCGAACCCGAACCCTAACCCTAACCCGAACCCGAACCCTAACCCTAACCCGAACCCTAACCCTAACCCTAACCCGAACCCTAAACCTAACCCTAACCCGAACCCTAACCCTAACCCTAACCCTAACCCGAATCCTAACCCTAAACCTAACCCGAAACCTAACCCGAACCCTAAACCTAACCCTAACCCTAACCCCACCCTAACACTAACCCTAACCCGAACCCAAACCCTAACCCTAACCCTAACCCTAACTCGAACCCTAACCATAAACCTAACCCGAACCCTAAACCTAAACCTAACCCTAACCCTAACCCGAACCCTAACCCTAACCCTAAACCTAACCCTAACACTAACGCGAACCCTAACCCTAACCCGAACCCTAACCCTAACCCTAACCCTAACCCTAACCGGAAACCTAACCCTAACCCTAACCCTAAAACCTAACCCTAACCCAAATCCTAACGATAGCCCTAACCCTAACCCGAACCCTAACCCTAAACCTAACCCTAACCCTACACCGAACCCTAACCCGAACCCTAACCCGAACCCTAACTCTAACCCTAACCCTAACCCTAACCCTAATCCGAACCCTAACCCTAACCCTAACCCTAACACCTAACCCGAACACGAACCCGAACCCTAACCCGAACCCGAACCCTAACCTTACCCCGAACACGAACCCAAACCATAACCCTAACCCTAACCCGAACCCTAACCAGAACACTAACCCTAACCCGAACACTAACCCTAAACCTAACCCTAACCCTAACCCTAACCCTAACCCTAACCCCTAAACCTAACCCGAACCCTAACCCTAACTCGAACACTAACCCTAACCCTAACCCGAACCCTAACACTGACCCTAACCCTAAACCTAACCCGAAACCTAACCCTAAACCTAACCCTAACCCTAACCCTAACCCTAACACTAACCCGAAACCGAGCCCTAACCCGAACCCTAACCCTAACCCTAACCCTAACCCGAACCCTAACCCTAACCCGAACCCGAACCCAAACCCTAACCCGAACCCGAACCCTAACACTAAACCTAACCCTAACCCAAACCCTAACCCAAAACTGAACCCTAACCCCAACCCGAACCCTAACCCTAACCCGAACCCGAACCCTAACCCTAACCCGAACCCTAACCCTAACCCTAACCCGAACCCTAAACCTAACCCTAACCCGAACCCTAACCCTAACCCGAACCCTAACCCTAACCCTAACCCGAATCCTAACCCTAAACCTAACCCGAACCCTAACCCGAACCCTAAACCTAACCCTAACCCTAACCCCACCCTAACACTAACCCTAACCCGAACCCAAACCCTAACCCTAACCCTAACCCTAACTCGAACCCTAACCATAACCCTAACCCGAACCCTAACCCAAAACCTAACCCTAACCCTAACCCGAACCCTAACCCTAACCCTAAACCTAACCCTAACACTAACGCGAACCCTAACCCTAACCCGAACCCTAACCCTAACCCTAACCCTAACCCTAACCGGAAACCTAACCCTAACCCTAACCCTAAAACCTAATCCTAACCCAAATCCTAACGATAGCCCTAACCCTAACCCGAACCCTAAACCTAAACCTAACCCTAACCCTACACCGAACCCTAAACCGAACCCTAACCCGAACCCTAACTCTAACCCTAACCCTAACCCTAACCCTAATCCGAACCCTAACCCTAACCCTAACCCGAACCCGAACCCTAACCCGAACCCGAACCCTAACCCGAATCCTAACCCTAACCCTAACCCGAACCCTAACCCTAACCCTAACCCGAACCCTAACCCTAACCCTAAACCGAACCCGAACCCTAAACCGAACCCGAACCCTAACCCGAACCCTAAACCTAACCCTAACCCGAACCCTAACCCTAACCCAAACCCTAACCCGAACCCTAACCCTAACCCTTACCCGAACCCAAACCCGAACCCTAACCCGAACCCTAACCCTAACCCTAACCCGAACCCTAACCCTAAACCTAACCCGAACCCTAACCCTAACCCATACCCTAACCCTAACCCTAACCCTAACCCGAACCCTAACCCTAACCCGAACCCTAACCCTAACCCTAAACCTAACCCGAACGCTAACCCGTACCCTAACCCTAAACCTAACCTGAACCCTAACCCTAACACTAACCCTAACCCTAACCCGAACCCGAACCCTAACCCTAACCCTAACCGGAACCCTAACCATAACCCTAACCCGAACCAGAACCCTAAGCCCTTACCCGAATCCTAAACCTAACCCGAATACTAACCCGAACCCTAACCCTAACCCTAACCCCAAATCCGAACCCTAACACTAACCCTAAACCTAACCCTAACTCTAACACTAACCCTAACCCGAACCCGAACCCGAACCCTAACCCTAACCCTAACCCGAACCCTAAACCTAACCCGAACCCTAACGCTAACCCTAACCCGAACCCTAACCCTAACCCTAACCGGAACCTAACCCTAACCCGAACCCTAACCCTAACCCGAACCCGAAACCGAACCCTAACCCTAACCCGAACCCTAACCCGAACCCTAAACCTAACCCTAACCCTAACCCGAACCCTAACCCTAACCCTAACCCGAACCCTAACCCTAACACTAACCCGAATCCTAACCCTAACACTAACCCGAACCCTAACCCTAACCCTAACCCGAACGCTAACCCTAACCCGAACCCTAACCCTAACCCTAATCCTAACCCTAACTCTAACCCGAA
>JAVLSZ010000044.1:957500-960000 GCA_032313775.1 Urocyon cinereoargenteus
ACCAGAACACTAACCCTAACCCGAACACTAACCCTAAACCTAACCCTAACCCTAACCCTAACCCTAACCCTAACCCCTAAACCTAACCCGAACCCTAACCCTAACTCGAACACTAACCCTAACCCTAACCCGAACCCTAACACTGACCCTAACCCTAAACCTAACCCGAAACCTAACCCTAAACCTAACCCTAACCCTAACCCTAACCCTAACACTAACCCGAACCCGAGCTCTAACCCGAACCCTAACCCTAACCCTAACCCTAACCCGAACCCTAACCCTAACCCGAACCCGAACCCAAACCCTAACCCGAACCCGAACCCTAACCCTAAACCTAACCCTAACCCAAACCCTAACCCAAAACTGAACCCTAACCCCAACCCGAACCCTAACCCTAACCCGAACCCGAACCCTAACCCTAACCCGAACCCTAAACCTAATCCTAACCCGAACCCTAAACCTAACCCTAACCCGAACCCTAACCCTAACCCGAACCCTAACCCTAACCCTAACCCGAATCCTAACCCTAAACCTAACCCGAACCCTAACCCGAACCCTAAACCTAACCCTAACCCTAACCCCACCCTAACACTAACCCTAACCCGAACCCAAACCCTAACCCTAACCCTAACCCTAACTCGAACCCTAACCATAACCCTAACCCGAACCCTAACCCAAAACCTAACCCTAACCCTAACCCGAACCCTAACCCTAACCCTAAACCTAACCCTAACACTAACGCGAACCCTAACCCTAACCCGAACCCTAACCCTAACCCTAACCCTAACCCTAACCGGAAACCTAACCCTAACCCTAACCCTAAAACCTAATCCTAACCCAAATCCTAACGATAGCCCTAACCCTAAACCGAACCCTAACCCTAAACCTAACCCTAACCCTACACCGAACCCTAACCCGAACCCTAACCCGAACCCTAACTCTAACCCTAACCCTAACCCTAACCCTAATCCGAACCCTAACCCTAACCCTAACCCGAACCCGAACCCTAACCCGAACCCGAACCCTAACCCGAATCCTAACCCTAACCCTAACCCGAACCCTAACCCTAACCCTAACCCGAACCCTAACCCTAACCCTAAACCGAACCCGAACCTTAAAACGAACCCGAACCCTAACCCGAACCCTAAACCTAACCCTAACCCGAACCCTAACCCTAACCCAAACCCTAACCCGAACCCTAACCCTAACCCTTACCCGAACCCAAACCCGAACCCTAACCCGAACCCTAACCCTAACCCTAACCCGAACCCTAACCCTAAACCTAACCCGAACCCTAACCCTAACCCATACCCTAACCCTAACCCTAACCCTAACCCTAACCCTAACCCGAACCCTAACCCTAACCCGAACCCTAACCCTAACCCTAAACCTAACCCGAACCCTAACCCGTACCCTAACCCTAAACCTAACCTGAACCCTAACCCTAACCCTAACCCTAACCCTAACCCGAACCCTAACCCTAACCCTAACCGGAACCCTAACCATAACCCTAACCCGAACCAGAACCCTAAGCCCTTACCCGAATCCTAAACCTAACCCGAATACTAACCCGAACCCTAACCCTAACCCTAACCCCAAATCCGAACCCTAACACTAACCCTAAACCTAACCCTAACTCTAACACTAACCCTAACCCGAACCCGAACCCGAACCCTAACCCTAACCCTAACCCGAACCCTAACCCTAACCCGAACCCTAACGCTAACCCTAACCCGAACCCTAACCCTAACCCTAACCGGAACCTAACCCTACCCCGAACCCTAACCCTAACCCGAACCCGAAACCGAACCCTAACCCTAACCCGAACCCTAACCCGAACCCTAAACCTAACCCTAACCCTAACCCAAACCCTAACCCTAACCCTAACCCGAACCCTAACCCTAACACTAACCCGAATCCTAACCCTAACACTAACCCGAACCCTAACCCTAACCCTAACCCGAACCCTAACCCTAACCCGAACCCTAACCCTAACCCTAATCCTAACCCTAACTCTAACCCGAACCCTTACCCTAACCCGAACCATAACCCTAACCCTAACCCTAACCCTAACCCGAACCCAAACACTAAACCTAACCCTAACACTAACCCTAACCTAACCCTAAAACCTAACCCTATCCCGAACCCTAAACCTAACCCTAACCCTACACGGAACCCTAACCCGAACCCTAACCCGAACCCTAACTCTAACCCTAACCCTAACCCTAATCCGAACCCTAACCCTAACCCTAACCCGAACCCGAAACCTAACCCTTACCCGAACCCTAACCCTAACCCTAACCCGAACCCGAAACCTAAACCGAAACCTAGCCCTAACCCTAACCCGAACCCTAACCCTAACCCGAACACGAACCCTAACCCTAACCCGAACCCGAACCCTAACCCTAACCCGAAGCCTAACCCTAACCCTAACCCGAACCCTAAACCTAACCCTAACCCGAACCCTAACCCTAACCCGAACCCTAACCCTAACCCTAAC
>JAVLSZ010000044.1:970000-972500 GCA_032313775.1 Urocyon cinereoargenteus
AACCCGAACCCTAAACCTAACCCTAAACCGAACCCTAACCCGAACCCTAACCATAACCCTAACACGAACCCTAACCCTAACCCTAACCCGAACCCTAACCCTAACCCTAACCCAAACCCTAACTCGAACCCTAAACCTAACCCTAACCCTAACCCCTAACCCTAACCCTAACACTAACCGTAACCCTAAAACCTAACGCTAACCCGAACCCTAACCCTAACCCTAACCCTAACCCTAACCTTAACCCTAACCCGAACCCTAACCCTAAACCTAACACTAACCCTAACCCTAACACTAACCCTAACCCTAACACGAACCCTAACCCTAACCCTAAACCTAACCCTAACCCGAACCCTAACCCTAACCCTAACCCTAACCCTAAACCTAACCCTAAACCGAACCCTAACCCTGACCCTAACCCTAACCCTAACCCGAACCCTAACCCTAAACCTAACCCTAACCCGAACCCTAACCCTAACCCTAACATGAACCCTAACACCTAACCCTAACCCGAAACCGAACCCTAACCCGATCACGAACCCTAACCCTAACCCCAACCTGAAACCTAACCCTAACCCGAACCCGAACCCGAACCCTAACCATAACCCTAACCCGAACCCTAACCCTAACCCGAACCCTAACCCTAACCATAACCCTAACCCTAACCTGAACCCTAACCCGAACCCTAACCCGAACCGTAACCCTAACCCTAACCTGAAACCTAACCCTAATCCCAACCCTAACCCGAACCCTAACCCTAAACCTAACCCTAACCCTAACCCGAACCCTAACCTTAAACCTAAACTGAACCCGAACCCTAACCCTAACCCGAACCCTAACCCTAAACCTAACACTAACCCTAACCCTAACACTAACCCTAACCCTAACACGAACCCTAACCCTAACCCTAACCCTAACCATAACCCGAAACCTAACCCTAACCCGAACCCTAACCCGAACCCTAAACCTAACCCTAAACCGAACCCTAACCCGAACCTTAACCCTAACCCTAACACGAACCCTAACCCTAACCCTAACCCGAACCCTAACACTAACCCTAACCCAAACCCTAACCCGAACCCTAACCCTAACCCTAACCCTAACCCCTAACCCTAACCCTAACACTAACCCTAACACTAAAACCTAACTCTAACCCGAACCCTAACCCTAACCCTAACCCTAACCGGAACCCGAACCCTAACCCTAAACCTAACACTAACCCTAACCCTAACCCTAACTCTAACCCGAACCCTAACCCGAACCCTAACCCTAACCCTAACCCTAAACCTAACCCTAACCCGAACCCTAACCCTAACCCGATCCCGAACCCGAACCCTAACCCGAATCCTAAACCTAACCCTAACCCGAACCCTAACCTTAACCCAAACCCGAACCCTAACCCTAACCCGAACCCTAACCCGAACCCTAACCCGAACCCTAACGCGAACCCTAAACCGAACCCTAACCCTAACCCTAACCCGAACCCTAACCCTAACCCGAACCCGAACCCTAACCCTAACCCTAACCCGAAACCTAACCCGAACCCTAACCCGAACCCGAACCCTAACACTAACCCTAACCCTAACCCGAACCCTAACCCTAACCCGAACCCTAACCCGAACCCTAACCCTAACCCTAACCCTAACCCGAACCCTAACCCTAACCCGAACCCTAAACCTAACCCTAACCCGTACCCTAACCCGAACACTAACCCTAACCCTAACCCGAACCCTAAACCTAACCCTAACCCTAACCCCACCCTAACACTAACCCTAACCCGAACCCAAACCCTAACCCTAACCCTAACCCTAACTCGAACCCTAACCATAACCCTAACCCGAACCCTAACCCTAAACCTAACCCTAACCCTAACCCGAACCCTAACCCTAACCCTAAACCTAACCCTAACACTAACGCGAAACCTAACCCTAACCCGAACCCTAACCCTAACCCTAACCCTAACCCTAACCGGAAACCTAACCCTAACCCTAACCCTAAAACCTAACCCTAACCCAAATCCTAACGATAGCCCTAACCCTAACCCGAACCCAACCCTAAACATAACCCTAACCCTACACCGAACCCTAACCCGAACCCTAAACCGAACCCTAACTCTAACCCTAACCCTAACCCTAATCCGAACCCTAACCCTAACCCTAACCCGAACCCCAACCCTAACCCGAACCCGAACCCTAACCCGAATCCTAACCCTAACCCTAACCCGAACCCTAACCCTAACCCTAAAACGAACCCTAACCCTAACCCGAACCCTAACCCGAACCCTAACCCTAAACCTAACCCTAACCAGTACCCGAACCCTAACCCTAACCCGTACCCTAACTCTAACCCTAACCCGAACCCTAACCCGAACCCTAACCCTAACCCTAACAGGAACCTAACCCTAACCCGAACCCTAACCCTAACCCGAACCCGAAACCGAACCATAACCCGAACCCGAACCCTAACCCTAAACCTAACGCTAACCCAAACCCTAACCCAA
>JAVLSZ010000044.1:987500-990000 GCA_032313775.1 Urocyon cinereoargenteus
CCAAACCTAACCCTAACCCGAACCCTAACCCTAACCCGAACCCGAACCCGAACCCTAACCCGAATCCTAAACCTAACCCTAACCCGAACCCTAA
Source organism: Urocyon cinereoargenteus (assembly GCA_032313775.1). Classification (NCBI taxonomy): domain Eukaryota; kingdom Metazoa; phylum Chordata; class Mammalia; order Carnivora; family Canidae; genus Urocyon; species Urocyon cinereoargenteus. Next base: position 987,595 of record JAVLSZ010000044.1, read on the forward strand.
CCCTAACCCAAACCCGAACCCTAACGCTAACCCGAACCCTAACCCGAACCCTAACCCGAACCCTAACGCGAACCCTAAACCGAACCCTAACCCTAACCCTAACCCGAACCCTAACCCTAACCCGAACCCGAACCCTAACCCTAACCCTAACCCAAAACCTAACCCGAACCCTAACCCGAACCCGAACCCTAACCCTAACCCTAACCCTAACCCGAACCCTAACCCTAACCCGAACCCTAACCCGAACCCTAACCCTAACCCTAACCCTAACCCGAACCCTAACCCTAACCCGAACCCTAACCCTAACCCTAACCCGTACCCTAACCCGAACACTAACCCTAACCCTAACCCGAACCCTAACCCTAACCGTAACCCGAACCCTAACCCTAACCCTAACCCGAAACCTGACCTTAACCATAACCCGAACCCTAACCTCTAACCCGAACCCGAACCCGAACCCTAACCCGAACCCATACCCTAACCCTACTCCGAACCCGAACCCAAACCATAACACTAACCCTAACGCGAACCCTAACCCTAAACCTAACCCTAACCCTAACCGTAAGCCGAACCTTAACCCTATCCCTAACCCTAACCCGAAACCTAACCCGAACCCTAACCCTAACCCTAACCCTAAACCTAACCCGAAACCTAACCCTAACCCTAACCCTAAACCTAACCCGAAACCTAACCCTAACCCTAACCCAAACACTAACCCTAACCCGAACCCTAACCCTAACCCTAAACCGAACCCGAACCCTAACCCGAACCCGAAACCTAACCCGAACCCTAACCCGAACCCGAACCCTAACCCTAACCCTAACCCGAACCCTTACCCTAACCCTAACCCTAACCCGAACCCTAACCCTAACCCGAAACCTAACCCTAACCCTAACCCGAACCCTAACCCCTAACCCGAACCCGAACCCGTACCGTAACCCGAACCCGAACCCTAACCTTACCCCGAACCCAAACCCAAACCATAACCCTATTCCAAATCTAACCCTAACCCTAACCCTAACCCTAAACCGAACCCGAACACTAACCCGAACCCGAACCCTAACCCGAACCCTAACCCGAACCCGAACCCTAACCCTAACCCTAACCCTAACCCGAACCCTAACCCTAACCCTAACCCGAACCCTAACCCTAACCCTAACCCTAACCCGAACCCTAACCCTAACCCGAACCCTAAACCTAACCCTAACCCTAACCCTAACCCTAACCCGTACCCTAACCCTAACCAGTACCCGAACCCGTACCTTAACCCTAAGCCTAACCCTAACCCTAACCCCTAACCCCTAACCCTAACCCTAACCCTTACCCTAACCCTAAACCGTACCCTAACCCTAACCCTAACCCTATCCCTAACACAAACCCGTACCCTAACCCTAACCCGTACCCTAAACCTAACCCTAACCCTAACCCTAACCCATACGCTAACCCTAACTCTAACCCTAAACCGAACCCGTACCCTAACCCTAACCCGTACCCTAACACTAACCCTAAACCTAACCATAACCCCTAACCCTAACCCTAACCCGTACCCTAACCCTAACCCTAACCGTACCCTACCCTAACCCGTTCCCTAACCCTACCCTAACCCTAACCCTAACCCGTACCCTAAACCTAACCTGTACCCTAACCCTAACCCTTACCCTAAACCTAACCCGTACCCTAACCCTAACACGTACCCTAACCCTAACCCTTAACGTAACCTGAACCCTAACCCTAACCCTAACCCGAACCCGAACCCTAACCCTAACCATAACCCGAACCCTAACCTCTAACCCGAACCCGAACCCGAACCCGAACCCGAACCCATAACCTAACCCTACCCCGAACCCGAACCCAAACCATAACACTAACCCTAACGCGAAACCTAACCCTAAACCTAACCCTAACCCTAACCCGAACCCGAACCCGAACCCTAACCCTAACCCTAACCCTAAACCTAACCCGAACCCTAACCCTAACCCTAAACCTAAACCTAACCCGAACCCTAACCCTAACCCTAACCCTAAACCTAACACGAAACCTAACCCTAACCCTAACCCAAACCCTAACCCTAACCCGAACCCTAACCCTAACCCTAACCCTAATCCGAACCCTAACCTTAACCCTAAACTGAACCCGAACCCTAACCCCAACCCGAACCCTAACCCGAACCCTAACCCTAACCCTAACCCGAAACCTAACCCTAACCCGAACCCTAACCCGAACCCTAAACCTAACCCTAAACCGAACCATAACCCGAACCCTAACCCTAACCCTAACACGAACCCTAACCCTAACCCTAACACGAACCCTAACCCTAACCCTAACCCAAACCCTAACCCGAACCCTAACCCTAACCCTAACCCTAACCCTAACACGAACCCTAACCCTAACCCTAACCCGAACCCT
>JAVLSZ010000044.1:995000-1002500 GCA_032313775.1 Urocyon cinereoargenteus
CTAACCCTAACCAGAACCCTAACCCTAACCCTAACACGAACCCTAACACCTAACCCTAACCCGAACCCGAACCCTAACCCGATCACGAACCCTAACCCTAACCCCAACCTGAACCCTAACCCTAACCCGAACCCGAACCCGAACCCTAACCATAACCCTAACCCGAACCCTAACCCTAACCCGAACCCTAACCCTAACCATAACCCTAACCCTAACCTGAACCCTAACCCGAACCCTAACCCGAACCGTAACCCTAACCCTAACCTGAAACCTAACTCTAACCCCAACCCTAACCCGAACCCTAACCCTAAACCTAACCCTAAGCCTAACCCTAACCCTAACCCTAACCCGAAACCTAACCCTAACCCAAACCCTAACCCGAACCCTAAACCTAACCCTAAACCGAACCCTAACCCGAACCCTAACCCTAACCCTAACACGAACCCTAACCCTAACACTAACCCGAACCCTAACCCTAACCCTAACCCAAACCCTAACCCGAACCCTAACCCTAACCCTAACCCTAACCCGAACCCTAACCTTAACCCTAAACTGAACCCGAACCCTAACCCTAACCCGAACCCTAACCCGAACCCTAACCCTAACCCTAACCCGAAACCTAACCCTAACCCGAACCCTAACCCGAACCCTAAACCTAACCCTAAACCGAACCATAACCCGAACCCTAACCCTAACCCTAACACGAACCCTGACCCTAACCCTAACACGAACCCTAACCCTAACCCTAACCCAAACCCTAACCCGAACCCTAAACCTAACCCTAACCCTAACCCTAACACAAACCCGTACCCTAACCCTAACCCTAACCCTATCCCTAACACAAACCCGTACCCTAACCCTAACCCGTACCCTAAACCTAACCCTAACCCTAACCCTAACCCATACGCTAACCCTAACTCTAACCCTAAACCGAACCCGTACCCTAACCCTAACCCGTACCCTAACACTAACCCTAAACCTAACCCTAACCCCTAACCCTAACCCTAACCCGTACCCTAACCCTAACCCTAACCGTACCCTACCCTAACCCGTTCCCTAACCCTACCCTAACCCTAACCCTAACCCGTACCCTAAACCTAACCTGTACCCTAACCCTAACCCTTACCCTAAACCTAACCCGTACCCTAACCCTAACACGTACCCTAACCCTAACCCTTAACGTAACCTGAACCCTAACCCTAACCCTAACCCGAACCCGAACCCTAACCCTAACCCGAAACCTAACCCTAACCCTAACCCCTAACCCTAACCCGAACCCTAACCCTAACCCTAACCCTAACCCTAACCCTAACCCGAACCCTAACCCTAACCCTAAACCGAACCCTAACCCGAACCCTAACCCTAACCCTAACCTGAACACTAACCCCTAACCCTTACCCGAACCCAAACCCTAACCCTAACCCGAACCCGAACCCATATCGATCCCGAACCCTAAACCTAACCCTAACCCGAACCCTAAACCTAAACCTAACCCTAACCCGAACCCGAACCCTAACCCTAACCCTAACTCTAACCCTAAACCTAACCCTAACCCGAACCCTACCCCTAACCCTAACCCGAACCCTAACCCGAACCCTAACCCGAACCCTAACCCTAACCCTAACCCTAACCCTAACCCGAGCCCTAACCCTAACCCGAACCCTAACCCGAACCCTAACCCTAACCCTAACCCTAACCCTAACCCTAACACTAACACTAAACCTAACCCTAATCCGAACCCTAACCCTAAATCTAACCCTAACCCTAACCCGAACCCTAAAACGAACCCTAACCCTAACCCTAACCCGAACCCTAACCCGAACCCTAACCCTAACACTAACCCTAATCCAAACCCTAACCCGAACCCTAACCCTAACACTAACCCTAACCCTAAACCGAACCCTAACCCTAACCCTAACCCGAACCCTAACCCCTAACCCTTACCAGAACCCTAACCCTAACTCGAACCCTAACCCTAACCGTAACCCGAACACTAACCCTAACCCTAACCCTAAACCGAACCCTAACCCTAACCCGAATCCTAACCCTAACCCTAACCCGTACCCTAACCCGAACCCTAACCCTAACCCGAACCCTAACCCTAACCGTAACCCGAACCCTAACCCTAACCCTAACCCGAACCCTAACCCTAACCATAACCCGAACCCTAACCTCTAACCCGAACCCGAACCCGAACCCGAACCCGAACCCATACCCTAACCCTACCCCGAACCCGAACCCAAACCATAACACTAACCCTAACGCGAAACCTAACCCTAAACCTAACCCTAACCCTAACCCGAACCCGAACCCGAACCCTAACCCTAACCCTAACCCTAAACCTAACCCGAACCCTAACCCTAACCCTAAACCTAAACCTAACCCGAAACCTAACCCTAACCCTAACCCTAAACCTAACACGAAACCTAACCCTAACCCTAACCCAAACCCTAACCCTAACCCGAACCCTAACCCTAACCCTAACCCTAACCCGAACCCTAACCTTAACCCTAAACTGAACCCGAACCCTAACCCTAAACCGAACCCTAACCCGAACCCTAACCCTAACCCTAACCCGAAACCTAACCCTAACCCGAACCCTAACCTGAACCCTAAACCTAACCCTAAACCGAACCATAACCCGAACCCTAACCCTAACCCTAACACGAACCCTAACCCTAACCCTAACCCGAACCCTAACCCTAACCCTAACCCAAACCCTAACCCGAACCCTAACCCTAACCCTAACCCTAACCCTAACACGAACCCTAACCCTAACCCTAACCCGAACCCTAACCCTAACCCTAATCCAAACCCTAACCCGAACCCTAACCCTAACCCTAACCCTAACCCCTAACCCTAACCCTAACACTAACCCTAACCCTAAAACCTAACCCTAACCCGAACCCTAAACCTAACCCTAACCCTAACCCTAACCCTAACCCGAACCCTAACCCTAAACCTAACACTAACCCTAACCCTAACCCTAACCCTAACCCTAACACGAACCCTAACCCTAACCCTAAACCTAACCCTAACTCGAACCCTAACCCTAACCCTAACCCTAACCCTAACCCTAACCACAAACCCTAACCCCAACCCTAACCCTAACCTGAACCCTAACCCTAACCCTAACCCGAACCCTAACCCTAACCCTAACCCTAACCCTAACCCGAACCCTAACCCTAAACCTAACCCTAACCCTAACCCTAACCCTAACCCGAACCCTAACCCGAACCCTAACCCTAACCCTAACCCTAAACCTAACCCTAACCCGAACCCTAAACCTAACCCGAACCCGAACCCGAACCCTAACCCGAATCCTAACCCTAACCCTAACCCGAACCCTAACCCTAACCCAAACCCGAACCCTAACCCTAACCCGAACCCTAACCCGAACCCTAACCCTAACCCTAACCCTAACCCGTACCCTAACCCTTACCAAGACCCGAACCCGTACCTTAACCCTAAGCCTAACCCTAACCCTAACCCCTAACCCCTAACCCTAACCCTACCCCTTACCCTAACCCTAACCCGTACCCTAACACTAACCCTAACCCTATCCCTAACACTAACCCGTACCCTAACCCTAACCCGTACCCTAAACCTAACCCTAACCCTAACCCTAACCCGTACGCTAACCCTAACTCTAACCCTAACCCTAACCCGTACCCTAACCTAACCCGTACCCTAACCCTAACCCTAACCCTAACCCTAACCCTAACCCCTAACCCTAACCCTAACCCGTACCCTAACCCTAACCCTAACCGTACCCTAACCCTAACCCGTTCCCTAACCCTACCCTAACCCTAACCCTAACCCGTAGCCTAAACCTAACCCGTACCCTAACCCTAACCCTTACCCTAAACCTAACCCGTACCCTAACCCTAACACGTACCCTAACCCTAAACCTAACCCTAACCCTAACCGTAACCCGAACCCTAACCCTAACCCTAACCCTAACCCGAACCCGAAACCTAACCCTAAACCGAACCCTAACCCTAACCCTAAACCGAACCCTAACCCGAACCTTAACCCTAACCCTAACCCGAACCCTAAACTTAACCCTAACCCTAACCCTAACCCAAACCCTAACCCTAACCCTAAACAGAAACCTAACCCTAACCCTAACCCGAACCCGAACCCTAGGCACTTACCCGAACCCTAACCCTAACCCGAACCCTAACCCGAACCCTAACCCTAACCCTAACCCGAACCCGAAACCTAACCCTAACCCGAACCCTAACCCTAACCCTAACGCTAACCCGAACCCTAACCCGAACCCTAAACCTAACCCTAACTCGAACCCTAAAACTAACCCTAACTCTAACCCTAACCCAAACCCAAAACCTAACCCTAACCCGAACCCGAACCCTAACCCTAACCCTAACCCTAACCCTAACCCGAACCCTAACCGAACCCTAACCCTAACCATGACCCGAACCCTAACCTCTAACCCGAACCTGAACCCGAACCCTAACCCGAACCCGAACCCTAACCCTACCCCGAACCCGAACCCAAACCATAACACTAACCCTAACGCGAACCCTAACCCTAACCCTTAACGTAACCTGAACCCTAACCCTAACCCAAACCCTAACCCTAACCCTAAACAGAAACCTAACTCTAACCCTAACCCGAACCCGAACCCTAGGCCCTTACCCGAACCCTAACCCTAACCCGAACCCTAACCCGAACCCTAACCCTAACCCTAACCCTAACCCGAACCCGAAACCTAACCCTAACCCGAACCCTAACCCTAACCCTAACGCTAACCCGAACCCTAACCCGAACCCTAACCCTAACCCTAACTCGAACCCTAAAACTAACCCTAACCCTAAACCTAACCCAAACCCTAAACCTAACCCTAAACAGAACCCTAACCCTAACCCGAACCCGAACCCGAACCGTAGGCCCTTACCTGAATCCTAACCCTAACCCGAACCCTAACCCGAACCCTAACCCTAACCCTAAACCCGAACCCGAACCTGAACACTAACCCTAACCCTAACCCTAACCCGAACCCTAACTCGAACCCTAACCCAAACCCAAAACCTAACCCTAACCCGAACCAGAACCCTAACCCTAACCCTAACCCTAACCCGAACCCTAACCGAACCCTAACCCTAACCATAACCCGAACCCTAACCTCTAACCCGAACCTGAACCCGAACCCTAACCCGAACGCGAACCCTAACCCTACCCCGAACCCGAACCAAATCATAACACTAACCCTAACGCGAACCCTAACCCTAACCCTTAACGTAACCTGAACCCTAACCCTAACCCTAAACCTAACCCGAACCCTAACCCTAACCCTAAACATAACCCTAACCCTAACCCCTAACCCTAACCCGAAACGTAACCCTAACCCTAACCCTAACCCTAACCCTAACCATAACCCTAACCCTAACCCGAACCCTAACCCGAACCCTAACCCTAACCCTAACCTGAACACTAACCCCTAACCCTTACCCGAACCCGAACCCTAACCCGAACCCGAACCCGAACCCGAACCCTAACCGAACCCTAACCCTAACCATAACCCGAACCCTAACCTCTAACCCGAACCTGAACCCGAACCCTAACCCGAACCCGAACCCTAACCCTACCCCGAACCCTAACCCAAACCATAACACCTACCCTAACGCGAACCCTAACCCTAACCCTTAACGTAAACTGAACCCTAACCCTAACCCTAACCCTAACCCGAACCCTAACCCTAACCCTAAACCTAACCCTAACCCTAACCCCTAACCCTATCCCGAACCCTAACCCTAACCCTAACCCTAACCCTAACCCTAACCCGAACCCTAACCCTAACCCTAACCCGAACCCTAACCCAAACCCTAACCCTAACCCTAACCTGAACACTAACCCCGAACCCTAACCCTAACCCTAACCCTAACCCGAACCCTAACCCTAACCCTAACACGAACCCTAACACCTAACCCTAACCCGAACCCGAACCCTAACCCGATCACGAACCCTAACCCTAACCCCAACCTGAACCGTAACCCTAACCCGAAACCGAACCCGAACCCTAACCATAACCCTAACCCGAACCCTAACCCTAACCCGAACCCTAACCCTAACCATAACCCTAACCCTAACCTGAACCCTAACCCGAACCCTAACCCGAACCGTAACCCTAACCCTAACCTGAAACCTAACTCTAACCCCAACCCTAACCCGAACCCTAACCCTAAACCTAACCCTAACCCTAACCCTAACCCTAACCCTAACCCGAAACCTAACCCTAACCCAAACCCTAAACCGAACCCTAAACCTAACCCTAAACCGAACCCTAACCCGAACCCTAACCCTAACCCTAACACGAACCCTAACCCTAACACTAACCCGAACCCTAACCCTAACCCTAACCCAAACCCTAACCCGAACCCTAACCCTAACCCTAAACCTAACCCCTAACCCTAACCCTAACACTAACCCTAACACTAAAACCTAACCCTAACCCGAACCCTAACCCTAACCCTAACCCTAACCCTAACCCGAACCCGAACCCTAACCCTAAACCTAACACTAACCCTAACCCTAACCCTAACCCTAACCCGAGCCCTAACCCGAACCCTAACCCTAACCCTAACCCTAAACCTAACCCTAACCCGAACCCTAACCCTAACCCGAACCCGAACCCGAACCCTAACCCGAATCCTAAACCTAACCCTAACCCGACCCTAACCCTAACCCAAACCCGAACCCTAACCCTAACCCGAACCCTAACCCGAACCCTAACCCGAACCCTAACGTGAACCCTAAACCGAACCCTAACCCTAACCCTAACCTGAACCCTAAACCTAACCCGAACCCGAACCCTAACCCTAACCCTAACCCGAAACCTAACCCGAACCCTAACCCGAACCCGAACCCTAACCCTAACCCTAACCCTAACCCGAACCCTAACCCTAACCCGAACCCTAACCCGAACCCTAACCCTAACCCTAACCCTAACCCTAACCCGAACCCTAACCCTAACCCGAACCCTAACCCTAACCCTAACCCGTACCCTAACCCGAACACTAACCCTAACCCGAACCCGAACCCTAACCCTAACCGTAACCCGAACACTAACCCTAACCCTAACCCGAAACCTGACCTTAACCATAACCCGAACCCTAACCTCTAACCCGAACCCGAACCCGAACCCTAACCCGAACCCATACCCTAACCCTACTCCGAACCCAAACCCAAACCATAACACTAACCCTAACGCGAACCCTAACCCTAAACCTAACCCTAACCCTAACCCTAACCCTAACCCTAACCCCTAACCCTAACCCGTACGCTAACCCTAACTCTAACCCTAACCCTAACCCTAACCCGTACCCTAACCCGAACCCTAACCCTAACCCGAACCCTAACCCTAACCGTAACAAGAACCCTAACCCTAACCCTAACCCGAACCCTAACCCTAACCATAACCCGAACCCTAACCTCTAACCCGAACCCGAACCCGAACCCGAACCCGAACCCATACCC
>JAVLSZ010000044.1:1012500-1015000 GCA_032313775.1 Urocyon cinereoargenteus
TAACCCTAAACCTAACCCTAACCCGAACCCTAACCCTAACCCTAACACAAACCCGAACCCTAACCCTAACCCGAACCCTAACCCGAAACCTAACCCGAACCCTAACGTGAACCCTAAACCGAACCCTAACCCTAACCCTAACCCGAACCCTAAACCTAACCCGAACCCGAACCCTAACCCTAACCCTAAACCGAAACCTAACCCGAACCCTAACCCGAACCCGAACCCTAACCCTAACCCTAACCCTAACCCGAACCCTAACCCTAACCCGAACCCTAACCCGAAACCTAACCCTTAACCTAACCCTAACCCTAACCCGAACCCTAACCCTAACCCGAACCCTAACCCTAACCCTAACCCGTACCCTAACCCGAACACTAACCCTAACCCTAACCCGAACACTAACCCTAACCGTAACCCGAACACTAACCCTAACCCTAACCCGAAACCTGACCTTAACCATAACCCGAACCCTAACCTCTTACCCGAACCCGAACCCGAACCCTAACCCGAACCCATACCCTAACCCTACTCCGAACCCAAACCCAAACCATAACACTAACCGTAACGCGAACCCTAACCCTAAACCTAACCCTAACCCTAACCCTAACCCTAACCCTAACCCCTAACCCTAACCCGTACGCTAACCCTAACTCTAACCCTAACCCTAACCCTAACCCGTACCCTAACCCGAACCCTTACCCTAACCCGAACCCTAACCCTAACCGTAACCCGAACCCTAACACGAACCGTAACCCTAACACTAACCCGAACCCTAACCCTAACCCTAACCCAAACCCTAACCCGAACCCTAACCCTAACCCTAAACCTAACCCCTAACCCTAACCCTAACACTAACCCTAACACTAAAACCTAACCCTAACCCGAACCCTAACCCTAACCCTAACCCTAACCCTAACCCGAACCCGAACCCTAACCCTAAACCTAACACTAACCCTAACCCTAACCCTAACCCGAGCCCTAACCCGAACCCTAACCCTAACCCTAACCCTAAACCTAACCCTAACCCGAACCCTAACCCTAACCCGAACCCGAACCCGAACCCTAACCCGAATCCTAAACCTAACCCTAACCCGACCCTAACCCTAACCCAAACCCGAACCCTAACCCTAACCCGAACCCTAACCCGAACCCTAACCCGAACCCTAACGTGAACCCTAAACCGAACCCTAACCCGAACCCTAACCCGAACCCTAAACCTAACCCGAACCCGAACCCTAACCCTAACCCTAACCCGAAACCTAACCCGAACCCTAACCCGAACCCGAACCCTAACCCTAACCCTAACCCTAACCCGAACCCTAACCCTAACCCGAACCCTAACCCGAACCCTAACCCTAACCCTAACCCTAACCCTAACCCGAACCCTAACCCTAACCCGAACCCTAACCCTAACCCTAACCCGTACCCTAACCCGAACACTAACCCTAACCCTAACCCGAACCCTAACCCTAACCGTAACCCGAACACTACCCTAACCCTAACCCGAAACCTGACCTTAACCATAACCCGAACCCTAACCTCTAACCCGAACCCGAACCCGAACCCTAACCCGAACCCATACCCTAACCCTACTCCGAACCCAAACCCAAACCATAACACTAACCCTAAAGCGAACCCTAACCCTAACCCTAACCCTAACCCTAACCCTAACCCTAACCCCTAACCCTAACCCGTACGCTAACCCTAACTCTAACCCTAACCCTAACCCTAACCCGTACCCTAACCCGAACCCTAACCCTAACCCGAACCCTAACCCTAACCGTAACCCGAACCCTAACCCTAACCCTAACCCGAACCCTAACCCTAACCATAACCCGAACCCTAACCTCTAACCCGAACCCGAACCCGAACCCGAACCCGAACCCATACCCTAACCCTACCCCGAACCCGAACCCAAACCGTAACACTAACCCTAACGCGAAACCTAACCCTAAACCTAACCCTAACCCTAACGCGAACCCGAACCCGAACCCTAACCCTAACCCTAACCCTAACCCTAAACCTAACCCGAACCCTAACCCTAACCCTAAACCTAAACCTAACCCGAACCCTAACCCTAACCCTAACCCTAAACCTAACACGAAACCTAACCCTAACCCTAACCCTAACCCGAACCCTAACCCGAACCCTAACCCTAACCCTAAACTGAACACTAACACCGAACCCTAACCCTAACCCTAACCCTAACCCTAACCAGAACCCTAACCCTAACCCTAACACGAACCCTAACACCTAACCCTAACCCGAACCCGAACCCTAACCCGATCACGAACCCTAACCCTAACCCCAACCTGAACCCTAACCCTAACCCAAACCCGAACCCGAACCCTAACCATAACCCTAACCCGAACCCTAACCCTAACCCGAACCCTAACCCTAACCATAACCCTAACCCTAACCTGAACCCTAACCCGAACCCTAACCCGAACCGTAACCCTAACCCTAACCTGAAACCTAACTCTAACCCCAACCCTAA
>JAVLSZ010000044.1:1020000-1022500 GCA_032313775.1 Urocyon cinereoargenteus
ACCCTAATCCAAACCCTAACCCGAACCCTAACCCTAACCCTAACCCTAACCCCTAACCCTAACCCTAACACTAACCCTAACCCTAAAACCTAACCCTAACCCGAACCCTAACCCTAACCCTAACCCTAACCCTAACCCGAACCCGAACCCTAACCCTAAACCTAACACTAACCCTAACCCTAACCCTAACCCTAACCCGAACCCTAACCCGAACCCTAACCCTAACCCTAACCCTAAACCTAACCCTAACCCGAACCCTAACCCTAACCCGAACCCTAACCCGAACCCTAACCCTAACCCTAACCCTAAACCTAACCCTAACCCGAACCCTAACCCTAACCCTAACCCAAACCCGAACCCTAACCCTAACCCGAACCCTAACCCGAAACCTAACCCGAACCCTAACGTGAACCCTAAACCGAACCCTAACCCTAACCCTAACCCGAACCCTAAACCTAACCCGAACCCGAACCCTAACCCTAACCCTAACCCGAAACCTAACCCGAACCCTAACCCGAACCCGAACCCTAACCCTAACCCTAACCCGAACCCTAACCCTAACCCGAACCCTAACCCGAAACCTAACCCTTAACCTAACCCTAACCCTAACCCGAACCCTAACCCTAACCCGAACCCTAACCCTAACCCTAACCCGTACCCTAACCCGAACACTAACCCTAACCCTAACCCGAACCCTAACCCTAACCGTAACCCGAACACTAACCCTAACCCTAACCCGAAACCTGACCTTAACCATAACCCGAACCCTAACCTCTAACCCGAACCCGAACCCGAACCCTAACCCGAACCCATACCCTAACCCTACTCCGAACCCAAACCCAAACCATAACACTAACCCTAACGCGAACCCTAACCCTAAACCTAACCCTAACCCTAACCCTAACCCTAACCCTAACCCCTAACCCTAACCCGTACGCTAACCCTAACTCTAACCCTAACCCTAACCCTAACCCGTACCCTAACCCGAACCCTTACCCTAACCCGAACCCTAACCCTAACCGTAACCCGAACCCTAACCCTAACCCTAACCCGAACCCTAACCCTAACCATAACCCGAACCCTAACCTCTAACCCGAACCCGAACCCGAACCCGAACCCATACCCTAACCCTACCCCGGACCCGAACCCAAACCATAACACTAACCCTAACGCGAAACCTAACCCTAAACCTAACCCTAACCCTAACCCGAACCCGAACCCGAACCCTAACCCTAACCCTAACCCTAAACCTAACCCGAACCCTAACCCTAACCCTAAACCTAAACCTAACCCGAACCCTAACCCTAACCCTAACCCTAAACCTAACACGAAACCTAACCATAACCCTAACCCAAACCCTAACCCTAACCCGAACCCTAACCCTAACCCTAACCCTAACCCGAACCCTAACCTTAACCCTAAACTGAACCCGAACCCTAACCCTAACCCGAACCCTAACCCGAACCCTAACCCTAACCCTAACCCGAAACCTAACCCTAACCCGAACCCTAACCCGAACCCTAAACCTAACCCTAAACCGAACCATAACCCGAACCCTAACCCTAACCCTAACACGAACACTAACCCTAACCCTAACACGAACCCTAACCCTAACCCTAACCCAAACCCTAACCCGAACCCTAACCCTAACCCTAACCCTAACCCTAACACGAACCCTAACCCTAACCCTAACCCGAACCCTAACCCTAACCCTAATCCAAACCCTAACCCGAACCCTAACCCTAACCCTAACCCTAACCCCTAACCCTAACCCTAACACTAACCCTAACCCTAAAACCTAACCCTAACCCGAACCCTAACCCTAACCCTAACCCTAACCATAAACCGAACCCTAAACCTAAACCTAACACTAACCCTAACCCTAACCCTAACCCTAACCCTAACACGAACCCTAACCCTAACCCTAAACCTAACCCTAACCCGAACCCTAACCCTAACCCTAACCCTAACCCTAACCCTAACCCTAACCACAAACCCTAACCCCAACCCTAACCCTAACCTGAACCCTAACCCTAACCCTAACCCGAACCCTAACCCTAACCCTAACCCTAACCCTAACCCGAACCCTAACCCTAAACCTAACCCAAACCCTAACCCTAACCCTAACCCTAACCCGAACCCTAACCCGAACCCTAACCCTAACCCTAACGCTAAACCTAACCCTAACCCGAACCCTAACCCTAACCCGAACCCGAACCCGAACCCTAACCCGAATCCTAACCCTAACCCTAACCCGAACCCTAACCCTAACCCAAACCCGAACCCTAACCCTAACCCTAACCCTAACCCGAACCCTAACCCTAAACCTAACCCTAACCCTAACCCTAACCCTAACCCTAACCCGAACCCTAACCCGAACCCTAACCCTAACCCTAACCCTAAACCTAACCCTAACCCGAACCCTAAACCTAACCCGAACCCGAACCCGAACCCTAACCCGAATCCTAACCCTAACCCTAACCCGAACCCTAACCCTAAC
>JAVLSZ010000044.1:1027500-1050000 GCA_032313775.1 Urocyon cinereoargenteus
CCGAACCCTAACCCTAACCCTAACCCTAACCCTAAACCGAACCCTAACCCTAACCCTAACCCGAACCCTAACCCCTAACCCTTACCCGAACCCTAACCCTAACTCGAACCCTAACCCTAACCGTAACCCGAACACTAACCCTAACCCTAACCCTAACCCGAACCCTAACCCTAACCCGAATCCTAACCCTAACCCTAACCCGTACCCTAACCCGAACCCTAACCCTAACCCGAACGCTAACCCTAACCGTAACCCGAACCCTAACCCTAACCCTAACCCGAACCCTAACACTAACCATAACCCGAACCCTAACCTCTAACCCGAACCCGAACCCGAACCCAACCCGAACCCATACCCTAACCCTACCCCGAACCCGAACCCAAACCATAACACTAACCCTAACGCGAAACCTAACCCTAAATCTAACCCTAACCCTAACCCGAACCCGAACCCGAACCCTAACCCTAACCCTAACCCTAAACCTAACCCGAACCCTAACCCTAACCCTAAACCTAAACCTAACCCGAACCCTAACCCTAACCCTAACCCTAAACCTAACACGAAACCTAACCCTAACCCTAACCCAAACCCTAACCCTAACCCGAACCCTAACCCTAACCCTAACCCTAACCCGAACCCTAACCTTAACCCTAAACTGAACCCGAACCCTAACCCTAACCCGAACCCTAACCCGAACCCTAAAACTAACCCTAACCCGAAACCTAACCCTAACCCGAACCCTAACCCGAAACCTAAACCTAACCCTAAACCGAACCATAACCCGAAACCTAACCCTAACCCTAACACGAACCCTAACCCTAACCCTAACCCGAACCCTAACCCTAACCCTAACCCAAACCCGAACCCGAACCCTAACCCTAACCCTAACCCTAACCCTAACACGAACCCTAACCCTAACCCTAACCCGAACACTAACCCTAACCCTAATCCAAACCCTAACCCGAACCCTAACCCTAACCCTAACCCTAACCCCTAACCCTAAAACTAACACTAACCCTAACCCTAAAACCTAACCCTAACCCGAACCCTAACCCTAAACCTAACCCTAACCCTAACCCTAACCCGAACCCTAACCCTAAACCTAACACTAACCCTAACCCTAACCCTAACCCTAACCCTAACCCTAACACGAACCCTAACCCTAACCCTAAACCTAACCCTAACCCGAACCCTAACCCTAACCCTAACCCTAACCCTAACACTAACACTAACCACAAACCCTAACCCCAACCCTAACCCTAACCTGAACCCTAACCCTAACCCTAACCCGAACCCTAACCCTAACCCTAACCCTAACCGTAACCCGAACCCTAACCCTAAACCTAACCCTAACCCTAACCCTAACCCTAACCCTAACCCGAACCCTAACCCGAACCCTAACCCTAACCCTAACCCTAAACCTAACCCTAACCCGAACCCTAACCCTAACCCGAACCCGAACCCGAACCCTAACCCGAATCCTAACCCTAACCCTAACCCGAACCCTAACCCTAACCCAAACCCGAACCCTAACCCTATCCCGAACCCTAACCCGAACCCTAACCCTAACCCTAACCCTAACCCGTACCCTAACCCTAACCAGGACCCGAACCCGTACCTTAACCCTAAGCCTAACCCTAACCCTAACCCCTAACCCCTAACCCTAACCCTAGCCCTTACCCTAACCCTAACCCGTACCTTAACCCTAACCCTAACCCTATCCCTAACACTAACCCGTACCCTAACCCTAACCCGTACCCTAAACCTAACCCTAACCCTAACCCTAACCCGTACGCTAACCCTAAATCTAACCCTAACCCTAACCCGTACCCTAACCCTAACCCGTACCCTAACCCTAACCCTAACCCTAACCCCTAACCCTAACCCTAACCCGTACCCTAACCCTAACCCTAACCGTACCCTAACCCTAACCCGTTCCCTAACCCTACCCTAACCCTAACCCTAACCCGTAGCCTAAACCTAACCCGTACCCTAACCCTAACCCTTACCCTAAACCTAACCCGTACCCTAACCCTAACACGTACCCTAACCCTAAACCTAACCCTAACCCTAACCGTAACCCTAACCCTAACCCTAACCCTAACCCTAACCCGAACCCGAAACCTAACCCTAACCCGAACCCTAACACTAACCCTAACCCTAACCCGAACACTAACCCGAACCTTAACCCTAACCCTAACCCGAACCCTAAACTTAACCCTAACCCTAACCCTAACCCAAACCCTAACCCTAACCCTAAACAGAAACCTAACCCTAACCCTAACCCGAACCCGAACCCTAGGCCCTTACCCGAACCCTAACCCTAACCCGAACCCTAACCCGAACCCTAACCCTAACCCTAACCCTAACCCGAACCCGAAACCTAACCCTAACCCGAACCCTAACCCTAACCCTTACGCTAACCCGAACCGTACCCCGAACCCTAACCCTAACCCTAACTCGAACCCTAAAACTAACCCTAACCCTAACCCTAACCCAAACCCTAAACCTAACCCTAAACAGAACCCTAACCCTAACCCGAACCCGAACCCGAACCCTAGGCCCTTACATGAATACTAACCCTAACCCGAACCCTAACCCGAACCCTAACCCTAACCCTAAACCCGAACCCGAACCTGAACACTAACCCTAACCCTAACCCTAACCCGAACCCTAACCCGAACCCTAACCCAAACCCAAAACCTAACCCTAACCCGAACCCGAACCCTAACCCTAACCCTAACCCTAACCCTAACCCGAACCCTAACCGAACCCTAACCCTAACCATAACCCGAACCCTAACCTCTAACCCGAACCTGAACCCGAACCCTAACCCGAACGCGAACCCTAACCCTACCTCGAACCCGAACCAAATCATAACACTAACCCTAACGCGAACCCTAACCCTAACCCTTAACGTAACCTGAACCCTAACCCTAACCCTAACCCTAACCCGAACCCTAACCCTAACCCTAAACATAACCCTAACCCTAACCCCTAACCCTAACCCGAAACGTAACCCTAACCCTAACCCTAACCCTAAACCTAACCCGAACCCGAACCCTGACCCTAACCCTAACCCGAACCCTAACCCGAACCCTAACCCTAACCCTAACCTGAACACTAACCCCTAACCCTTACCCGAACCCGAACCCCAACCCGAACCCGAACCCGAACCCGAACCCTAACCGAACACTAACCCTAACCATAACCCAAACCCTAACCTCTAACCCGAACCTGAACCCGAACCCTAACCCGAACCCGAACCCTAACCCTACCCCGAACCCGAACCCAAACCATAACACCTACCCTAACGCGAACCCTAACCCTAACCCTTAACGTAACCTGAACCCCAACCCTAACCCTAACCCTAACCCGAACCCTAACCCTAACCCTAAACCTAACCCTAACCCTAACCCCTAACCCTATCCCGAACCCTAACCCTAACCCTAACCCTAACCCTAACCCTAACCCGAACCCTAACCCTAACAATAACCCGAACCCTAACCCGAACCCTAACCCTAACCCTAACCTGAACACTAACCCCTAACCCTTACCCGAACCCGAAACCTAACCCGAACCCGAACCCGAACCCGAACCCTAAACCTAACCCTAACCCGAACCCTAAACCTAACTCTAACCCTCACCCGAACCCGAACCCTAACCCTAACCCTAAACCTAACCCGAAACCTAACCCTAACCCTAAACCTAAACCTAACCCGAAACCTAACCCTAACCCTAACCCAAACACTAACCCTAACCCGAACCCTAACCCTAACCCTAAACCGAAACCGAACCCTAACCCGAACCCGAAACCTAACCCGAACCCTAACCCGAACCCGAACCCTAACACTATCACTAACCCTAAAACCTAACCCTAACCCGAACCCTAAACCTAACCCTAACCCTAACCCTAACCCTAACCCGAACCCTAACCCTAAACCTAACACTAACCCTAACCCTAACCCTAACCTTAACCCTAACACGAACCCTAACACTAACCCTAAACCTAACCCTAACCCGAACCCGAACCCTAACCCTAACCCTAACTCTAACCCTAAACCTAACCCTAACCCGAACCCTACCCCTAACCCTAACCCGAACCCTAACCCGAACCTTAACCCGAACCCTTACCCTAACCCTAACCCTAACCCGAGCCCTAACCCTAAACCGAACCCTAACCCGAACCCTAACCCTAACCCTAACCCTAACCCTAACCCTAACACTAAACCTAACCTAATCCGAACCCTAACCCTAAATCTAACCCTAACCCTAACCCGAACCCTAAACCGAACCCTAACCCTAACCCTAACCCTAACCCTAACCCGAACCTGAACCCTAACCCTAACCCGATCCCGAACCCTAACCCGAACCCGAACCCTAACCCGAACCCTAACCCTAACCCTAACCCGAACCCTAACCCTAACCCGAACCCAAACCGAACCCTAATCCGAACCCTAACCAGAAGCCTAACACGAACCCTAAACCGAACCCTAACCCGAATCCTAACCCTAACCCTAACCCGAACCCTAACCCTAAACATAACACTAACCCTAACCCCAAACCCTAACCCGAACCCTAACCCTAACCCTAACCATATGCCGAACCCTAACCCTAACCTTAACCCGAACCCTAACCCCTAACGCGAACCCGAACCCCAACCCTAACCCGAACACGAACCCTAACCCTACCCCGAACCCGAAGCCAAACCATAACCCTAACCCTAACGCGAACCCTAACCCTAACCCTAATCCAAACCCTAACCCGAACCCTAACCCTAACCCTAACCCTAACCCTAAACCGAACCCTAACCCTAACCCTAACCGTAACCCGAACCCTAACCCTAACCCTAACCCGAACCCTAACCCTAACTCGAACCCTAACCCTAACCGTAACCCGAACACTAACCCTAACCCTAACCCTAACCCGAACCCTAACCATAACCCAAACCCTAACCTCAAACCCGAACCCGAACCCGAAAGCGAACCCGAACCCATACCCTAACCCTACCCCGAACCCGAACCCAAACCATAACACTAACCCTAACGCGAAACCTAACACTAAACCTAACCCTAACCCTAACCGTAACCCGAACCCTAACCCCTAACCCTTACTCGAACCCTAACCCTAACTCGAACCCTAACCCTAACCGTAACCCGAACACTAACCCTAACCCTAACCCTAACCCGAACCCTAACCCTAACCCGAACCCTAACCCTAACCCTAACCCGTACCCTAACCCGAACCCTAACCCTAACCCGAACCCTAACCCTAACCGTAACCCGAACCCTAACCCTAACCCTAACCCGAAACCTAACCCTAACCATAACCCAAACCCTAACCTCAAACCCGAACCCGAACCCGAAAGCGAACCCGAACCCATACCCTAACCCTACCCCGAACCCGAACCCAAACCATAACACTAACCCTAACGCGAAACCTAACACTAAACCTAACCCTAACACTAACCGTAACCCGAACCCTAACCCTAAACCTAACCCGAACCCTAACCCTAACCCTAAACCTAAACCTAACCCGAACCCTAACCCTAACCCTAACCCTAAACCTAACACGAAACCTAACCCTAACCCTAACCCAAACCCTAAACCTAACCCGAACCATAACCCTAACCCTAACCCTAACCCGAACCCTAACCTTAACCCTAAACTGAACCCGAACCCTAACCCTAACCCGAACCCTAACCCGAACCCTAACACTAACCCTAACCCGAAACCTAACCCTAACCCGAACCCTAACCCGAACCCTAAACCTAACCCTAAACCGAACCATAACCCGAACCCTAACACTAAGCCTAACACGAACCCTAACCCTAACCCTAACCCGAATCCTAACCCTAACCCTAACCCAAACCCTAACCCGAACCCTAACCCTAACCCTAACCCTAACCCCTAAACCTAACCCTAACACTAACCCTAACCCTAAAACCTAACCCTAACCCGAACCCTAAACCTAACCCTAACCCTAAACCTAACCCTAACCCGAACCCTAACCCTAAACCTAACACTAACCCTAACCCTAACCCTAACCCTAACCCTAACATTAACCCTAACCCTAACCCTAAACCTAACCCTAACCCGAACCCTAACCCTAACCCTAACCCTAACCCTAACCCTAACCCTAACCCCAAACCCTAACCCCAACGCTAACCCTAACCCGAACCCTAACCCGAACCCTAACCCGAACCCTAACCCTAACCCGAACCCTAAACCTAACCCGAACCCTAACCCTAAACCTAACCCTAACCCTAACCCTAACCCTAACCCGAACCCTAACCCGAACCCTAACCCTAACCCTAACCCTAAACCTAACCCTAACCCGAACCCTAACCCTAACCCGAACCCGAACCCGAACCCTAACACGAATCCTAACCCTAACCCTAACCCGAACCCTAACCCTAACCCAAATCGAACCCTAACCCTAACCCGAACCCTAACCCGAACCCTAACCCTATCCCTAACCCTAACCCATACCCTAACCCTAACCAGTACCCGAACCCGTACCTTAACCCTAAACCTAACCCTAACCCTAACCCCTAACCCCTAACCCTAACCCTAACCCTTACCCTAACCCTAACCCGTACCCTAACCCTAACCCTAACCCTATCCCTAACACTAACCCGTACCCTAACCCTAACCCGTACCCTAAACCTAACCCTAACCCTAACCCTAACCCGTACGCTAACCCTAACTCTAACCCTAACCCTAACCCGTACCCTAACCCTAACCCGTACCCTAACCCTAACCCTAACCCCTAACCTTAACCCTAACCCGTACCCTAACCCTAACCCTAACCGTACCCTAACCCTAACCCGTTCCCTAACCCTACCCTAACCCTAACCCTAACCCGTACCCTAAACCTAACCCGTAACCTAACCCTAACACGTACCCTAACCCTAAACCTAACCCTAACCCTAACCGTAACCCGAACCCTAACCCTAACCCTAACCCTAAACCGAACCCGAAACCTAACCCTAACCCGAACCCTAACCCTAACCCTAACCCTAACCCGAACCCGAACCCTAACCCGAACCCTAACCTGAACACTAACCCCTAACCCTTACCCGAACCCGAACCCTAACCCTAAACAGAAACCTAACCCTAACCCTAACCCGAACCCGAACCCTAGGCCCTTACCCGAACCCTAACCCTAACCCGAACCCTAACCCGAACCCTAACCCTAACCCTAACGCTAACCCGAACCCTAACCCTAACCCTAACTCGAACCCTAAAACTAATCCTAACCCTAACCCTAACCCAAACCCTATACCTAACCCTAAACAGAACCCTAACCCTAACCCGAACCCGAACCCGAACCCTAGGCCCTTACCTGAATCCTAACCCTAACCCGAAACCTAACCCGAACCCTAACCCTAACCCTAACCCGAACCCGAACCTGAACCCTAACCCTAACCCTAACCCTAACCCGAACCCTAACCCGAACCCTAACCCAAACCCAAAACCTAACCCTAACCCGAACCCGAACCCTAACCCTAACCCTAACCCTAACCCTAACCCGAACCCTAACCGAACCCTAACCCTAACCATAACCCGAACCCTAACCTCTAACCCGAACCTGAACCCGAACCCTAACCCGAACCCGAACCCTAACCCTACCCCGAACCCGAACCAAAACCATAACACTAACCCTAACGCGAACCCTAACCCTAACCCTTAACGTAACCTGAACCCTAACCCTAACCCTAACCCTAACCCGAACCCTAAACCTAACCCTAAACCTAACCCTAACCCTAACCCCTAACCCTAACCCGAACCCTTACCCTAACCCTAACCCTAACCCTAACCCTAACCCGAACCCTAACCCTAACCCTAACCAGAACCCTAACCCGAACCCTAACCCTAACCGTAACCTGAACACTAACCCCTAACCCTTACCCGAACCCGAACCCTAACCCGAACCCGAACCCGAACCCGAACCCGAACCCTATCCGAACCCTAACCCTAACCAAAAGCCGAACCCTAACCTCTAACCCGAACGTGAACCCGAACCCTAACCCGAACCCGAACCCTAACCCTACCCCGAACCCGAACCCAAACCATAACACCTACCCTAACGCGAACCCTAAACCTAACCCTTAACGTAACCTGAACCCTAACCCTAACCCTAACCCGAACCCGAACCCTAACCCTAACCCTAAACCTAACCCTAACCCTAACCCCAAACCCTAACCCGAACCCTAACCCTAACCCTAACCCTAACCCTAACCCTAACCCTAACCCGAACCCTAAACCTAACCCTAACCCGAACCCTAACCCGAACCCTAACCCTAACCCTAACCTGAACACTAACCCCTAACCCTTACCCGAACCCGAACCCTAACCCGAACCCGAACCCGAACCCGAACCCGAACCCTAAACCTAACCCTAACCCGAACCCTAAACCTAACCCTAACCCTAACCCGAACCCGAACCCTAACCCTAACCCTAACTCTAACCCTAAACCTAACCCTAACCCGAACCCTACCCCTAACCCTAACCCGAACCCTAACCCGAACCATAACCCGAACCCTAACCCTAACCCTAACCCTAACCCTAACCCAATCCCTAACCCTAACCCGAACCCTAACCCGAAACCTAACCCTAACCCTAACCCTAACCCTAACCCTAACACTAAACCTAACCCTAATCCGAACCCTAACCCTAAATCTAACCCTAACCCTAACCCGAACCCTAAACCGAACCCTAACCCTAACCCTAACCCTAACCCTAACCCGAACCCGAACCCTAACCCTAACCCGATCCCGAACCCTAAACCGAACCCGAACCCTAAACCGAACCCTAACCCTAACCCTAACCCGAACCCTAACCCTAACCCGAACCCAAACCGAACCCTAACCCGAACCCTAACCAGAACCCTAACACGAACCCTAAACCGAACCCTAACCCGAATCCTAACCCTAAACATAACCCGAACCTAACCCTAAACCTAACACTAACCCTAACCCCAAACCCTAACCCGAACCCTAACCCTAACCCTAACCATATCCCGAACCCTAACCCTAACCCTAACCCGAACCCTAACCCCTAACGCGAACCCGAACACCAACCCTAACCCGAACCCGAACCCTAACCCTACCCCGAACCCGAACCCAAACCATAACCCTAACCCTAACTCGAACCCTAACCCTAACCCTAATCCTAACCCTAACCCGAACCCTAACCCTAACCCTAACCCTAACCCTAAACCGAACCCTAACCCTAACCCTAACCCGAACCCTAACACCTAACCCTTACCCGAACCCTAACCCTAACTCGAACCCTAACCCTAACCGTAACCCGAACACTAAACCTAACCCTAACCCTAACCCGAACCCTAACCCTAACCCGAACCCTAACCCTAACCCTAACCCGTACCCTAACCCGAACCCTAACCCTAACCCGAACCCTAACCCTAACCGTAACCCGAACCCTAACCCTAACCCTAACCCGAACCCTAACCCTAAACATAACCCAAACCCTAACCTCTAACCCGAACCCGAACCCGAACCCGAACCCGAACCCATACCCTAACCCTACCCCGAACCCGAACCCAAACCTTAACACTAACCCTAACGCGAAACCTAACCCTAAACCTAACCCTAACACTAACCGTAACCCGAACCCTAACCCTAACCGTAACCCTAACCCTAAACCTAACCCGAACCCTAACCCTAACCCTAAACCTAAACCTAACCCGAACCCTAACCCTAACCCTAACCCTAAACCTAACACGAAACCTAACCCTAAACCTAACCCAAACCCTAACCCTAACCCGAACCCTAACCCTAACCCTAACCCGAACCCTAACCTTAACCCTAAACTGAACCCCAACCCTAACCCTAACCCGAACCCTAACCCGAACCCTAACCCTAACCCTAACCCGAAACCTAACCCTAACCCGAACCCTAACCCGAACCCTAAACCTAACCCTAAACCGAACCATAACCCGAACCCTAACCCTAACCCTAACACGAACCCTAACCCTAACCCTAACCCGAACCCTAACCCTAACCCTAACCCAAACCCTAACCCGAACCCTAACCCTAACCCTAACCCTAACCCCTAACCCTAACCCTAACACTAACCCTAACCCTAAAACTTAACCCTAACCCGAACCCTAACCCTAACCCTAACCCTAACCCTAACCCGAACCCTAACCCTAACCCTAAACCTAACCCTAACCCGAACCCTAACCCTAACCCTAACCTAAACCTAACACGAAACCTAACCCTAACCCTAACCCAAACCCTAAACCTAACCCGAACCCTAAACCTAACCCTAACCCTAACCCGAACCCTAACCGTAAACCTAAACTGAACCCGAACCCTAACCCTAACCCGAACCCTAACCCGAACCCTAACCCTAACACTAACCCGAACCCTAACCCTAACCCTAAACCTAAACCTAACCCGAACCCTAACCCTAACCCTAACCCTAAACCTAACACGAAACCTAACCCTAACCCTAACCAAAACCCTAAACCTAACCTGAACCCTAACCCTAACCCTAACCCTAACCCGAACCCTAACCTTAACCCTAAACTAAACCCGAACCCTAACCCTAACCCGAACCCTAACCCGAAACCTAACCCTAACCCTAACCCGAAACCTAACCCTAACCCAAACCCTAACCCGAACCCTAAACCTAACCCTAAACCTAACCCCTAACCCTAACCCTAAACCTAACACTAACCCTAACCCCAAACCCTAACCCGAACCCTAACCCTAACCCTAACCATATCCCGAACCCTAACCCTAACCTTAACCCGAATCCTAACCCCTAACGTGAACCCGAACCCCAACCCTAACACGAACCCGAACCCTAACCCTACCCCGAACCCGAACCCAAACCATAACCCTAACCCTAACGCGAACCCTAACCCTAACCCTAATCCAAACCCTAACCCGAACCCTAACCCTAACCCTAACCCTAAACCTAAACCGAACCCTAACCCTAACCCTAACCCGAACCCTAACCCCTAACCCTTACCCGAAACCTAACCCTAACTCGAACCCTAACCCTAACCGTAACCCGAACACTAACCCTAACCCTAACCCTAACCCGAACCCTAACCCTAACCCGAACCCTAACCCTAACCCTAACCCGTACCCTAACCCGAACCCTAACCCTAACCCGAACCCTAACCCTAACCGTAACCCGAACCCTAACCCTAACCCTAACCCGAACCCTAACCCTAACCATAACCCGAACCCTAACCTCTAACCCGAACCCGAACCCGAACCCGAACCCGATCCCATACCCTAACCCTACCCCGAACCCGAACCCAAACCATAACACTAACCCTAACGCGAAACCTAACACTAAACCTAACCCTAACCCTAACCGTAACCCGAACCCTAACCCTAACCCTAACCCTAACCCTAAACCTAACCCGAACCCTAACCCTAACCCTAACCCTAAACCTAAACCTAACCCGAACCCTAACCCTAACCCTAACCCTAAACCTAACACGAAACCTAACCCTAACCCTAACCCAAACCCTAACCCTAACCCTAACCCGAACCCTAACCCTAACCCTAACCCTAACCCGAACCCTAACCTTAACCCTAAACTGAACCCGAACCCTAAACCTAACCCGAACCCTAACCCGAACCCTAACCCTAACCCTAACCCGAAACCTAACCCTAACCCGAACCCTAACCCGAACCCTAAACCTAACCCTAAACCGAACCATAACCCGAACCCTAACCCTAACCCTAACACGAACCCTAACCCTAACCCTAACCCGAATCCTAACCCTAACCCTAACCCAAACCCTAACCCGAACCCTAACCCTAACCCTAACCCCTAAACCTAACCCTAACACTAAACCTAACCCTAAAACCTAACCCTAACCCGAACCCTAAACCTAACCCTAACCCTAACCCTAACCCTAACCCGAACCCTAACCCTAAACCTAACACTAACCCTAACCCTAACCCTAACCCTAACCCTAACCCTAACACGAACCCTAAACCTAACCCTAAACCTAACCCTAACCCGAACCCTAACCCTAACCCTAACACTAACCCTAACCCTAACCCTAACCCCAAACCCTAACCCCAACCCTAACCCTAACCCGAACCCTAACCCGAACCCTAACCCGAACCCTAACCCTAACCCGAACCCTAACCCTAACCCGAACCCTAACCCTAAACCTAACCCTAACCCTAACCCTAACCCTAACCCTAACCCGAACCCTAACCCGACCCTAACCCTAACCCTAACCCTAAACCTAACCCTAACCCGAACCCTAACACTAACCCGAACCCAAATCCGAACCCTAACCCGAATCCTAACCCTAACCCTAACCCGAACCCTAACCCTAACCCAAACCCGAACCCTAACCCTAACCCGAACCCTAACCCGAACCCTAACCCTAACCCTAACCCTAACCCGTACCCTAACCCTAACCAGTACCCGAACCCGTACCTTAACCCTAAGGCTAACACTAACCCTAACCCCTAACCCCTAACCCTAACCCTAACCCTTACCCTAACCCTAACCCGTACCCTAACCCTAACCCTAACCCTATCCCTAACACTAACCCGTACCCTAACACTAACCCGTACCCTAAACCTAACCCTAACCCTAACCCTAACCCGTACGCTAACCCTAACTCTAACCCTAACCCTAACCCGTACCCTAACCCTAACCCGTACCCTAACCCTAACACTAACCCTAACCCCTAACCCTAACCCTAACCCGTACCCTAACCCTAACCCTAACCGTACACTATCCCTAACCCGTTCCCTAACCCTACCCTAACCCTAACCCTAACCCGTACCCTAAACCTAACCCGTACCCTAACCCTAACCCTTACCCTAAACCTAACCCGTAACCTAACCCTAACACGTACCCTAACCCTAAACCTAACCCTAACCCTAACCGTAACCCGAACCCTAACCCTAACCCTAACCCTAACCCGAACCCGAAACCTAACCCTAACCCGAACCCTAACCCTAACCCTAACCCTAACCCGAACCCTAACCCGAACCTTAACCCTAACCCTAACCCGAACCCTAAAATTAACCCTAACCCTAACCCTAACACAAACCCTAACCCTAACCCTAAACAGAAACCTAACCCTAACCCTAACCCGAACCCGAACCCTAGGCCCTTACCCGAACCCTAACCCTAACCCGAACCCTTACCCGAACCCTAACCCTAACCCTAACCCAAACCCGAACCCGAAACCTAACCCTAACCCGAACCCTAACCCTAACCCTAACGCTAACCCGATCCCTAAACCGAACCCTAACCCTAACCCTAACTCGAACCCTAAAACTAATCCTAACCCTAACCCTAACCCAAACCCTAAACCTAACCCTAAACAGAACCCTAACCCTAACCCGAACCCGAACCCGAACCCTAGGCCCTTACCTGAATCCTAACCCTAACCCGAACCCTAACCCGAACCCTAACCCTAACCCGAACCCGAAACTGAACCCTAACCCTAACCCTAACCCTAACCCGAACCCTAACCCGAACCCTAACCCAAACCCAAAACCTAACCCTAACCCGAACCCGAACCCTAACCCTAACCCTAAACCTAACCCTAACCCGAACCCTAACCGAACCCTAACCCTAACCATAAACCGAACCCTAACCTCTAACCCGAACCTGAACCCAAACCCTAACCCGAACCCGAACCCTAACCCTACCCCGAACCCGAACCCAAACCATAACACTAACCCTAACGCGAACCCTAACCCTAACCCTTAACGTAACCTGAACCCTAACCCTAACCCTAACCCTAACCCGAACCCTAAACCTAACCCTAAACCTAACCCTAACCCTAACCCCTAACCCTAACCCGAACACTAACCCTAACCCTAACCCTAACCCTAATCCTAACCCGAACCCTAACCCTAACCCTAACCCGAACCCTAACCCGAACCCTAACCCTAACCCTAAACTGAACACTAACCCCTAACCCTTACCCGAACCCTAACCCGAACCCGAACCCGAACCCGAACCCTAACCGAACCCTAACCCTAACCATAACCCGAACCCTAACCTCTAACCCGAACCTGAAACCGAACCCTAACCCGAACCCGAACCCTAACCCTACCCCGAACCCGAACCCAAACCATAACACCTACACTAACGCGAACCCTAACCCTAACCCTTAACGTAACCTGAACCCTAACCCTAACCCTAACCCTAACCCGAACCCTAACCCTAACCCTAAACCTAACCCTAACCCTAACCCCTAACCCTAACCCGAACCCTAACCCTAACCCTAACCCTAACACTAACCCTAACCCGAACCCTAAACCTAACCCTAACCCGAACCCTAACCCGAACCCTAACCCTAACCCTAACCTGAACACTAACCCCTAACCCTTACCCGAACCCGAACCCTAACCCGAACCCGAACCCGAACCCGAACCCGAACACTAAACCTAACCCTAACCCGAACCCTAAACCTAACCCTAACCCTAACCCGAACCCGAACAATAACCCTAACCCTAACTCTAACCCTAAACCTAACCCTAACCCGAACCCTACCCCTAACCCTAACCCGAACCCTAACCCGAACCATAACCCGAACCGTAACCTAACCCTAACCCTAACCCTAACCCAATCCCTAACCCTAACCCGAACCCTAACCCGAACCCTAACCCTAACCCTAACCCTAACCCTAACCCTAACACTAAACCTAACCCTAATCCGAACCCTAACCCTAAAACTAACCCTAACCCTAACCCGAACCCTAAACCGAACCCTAACCCTAACCCTAACCCTAACCCTAACCCGAACCCGAACCCTAACCCTAACCCGATCCCGAACCCTAACCCGAACCCGAACCCTAAACCGAACCCTAACCCTAACCCTAACCCGAACCCTAACCCTATCCCGAACCCAAACCGAACCCTAACCCGAACCCTAACCAGAACCCTAACACGAACCATAACCCGAACCGTAACCTAACCCTAACCCTAACCCTAACCCAATCCCTAACCCTAACCCGAACCCTAACCCGAATCCTAACCCTAAACCTAACCCGAACCCTAACCCTAAACCTAACACTAACCCTAACCCCAAACCCTAACCCGAACCCTAACCCTAACCCTAACCCTAACCATATCCCGAACCCTAACCCTAACCCTAACCCGAACCCTAACCCCTAACGCGAACCCGAACACCAACCCTAACCCGAACCCGAACCCTAACCCTACCCCGAACCCGAACCCAAACCATAACCCTAACCCTAACTCGAACCCTAAACCTAACCCTAATCCTAACCCTAACCCGAACCCTAACCCTAACCCTAACCCTAACCCTAAACCGAACCCTAACCCTAACCCTAACCCGAACCCTAACCCCTAACCCTTACCCGAACCCTAAACCTAACTCGAACCCTAACCCTAACCGTAACCCGAACACTAACCCTAACCCTAACCCTAACCCGAACCCTAACCCTAACCCGAACCCTAACCCTAACCCTAACCCGTACACTAACCCGAACCCTAACCCTAACCCGAACCCTAACCCTAACCGTAACCCGAACCCTAACCCTAACCCTAACCCGAACCCTAACCCTAAACATAACCCGAACCCTAACCTCTAACCCGAACCCGAACCCGAACCCGAACCCAAACCCATACCCTAACCCTACCCCGAACCCGAACCCAAACCATAACACTAACCCTAAAGCGAAACCTAACCCTAAACCTAACCCTAACCCTAACCGTAACCCGAACCCTAACCCTAACCCTAACCCTAAACCTAACCCGAACCCTAACCCTAACCCTAAACCTAAACCTAACCCGAACCCTAACCATAACCCTAACCCTAAACCTAACACGAAACCTAACCCTAACCCTAACCCAAACCCAAACCCTAACCCTAACCCGAACCCTAACCCTAACCCTAACCCTAACCCGAACCCTAACCTTAACCCTAAACTGAACCCGAACCCTAACCCTAACCCGAACCCTAACCCGAACCCTAACCCTAACCCTAACCCGAAACCTAACCCTAACCCGAACCCTAACCCGAACCCTAAACCTAACCCTAAACCGAACCATAACCCGAACCCTAACCCTAACCCTAACACTAACCCTAACCCTAAAACCTAACCCTAACCCGAACCCTAACCCTAACCCTAACCCTAACCCTAACCCGAACCCTAACCCTAACCCTAAACCTAAACCTAACCCGAACCCTAACCATAACCCTAACCCTAAACCTAACACGAAACCTAACCCTAACCCTAACCAAAACCCTAAACCTAACCCGAACCCTAACCCTAACCCTAACCCTAACCCGAACCCTAACCTTAACCCTAAACTGAACCCGAACCCTAACCCTAACCCGAACCCTAACCCGAAACCTAACCCTAACCCTAACCCGAACCCTAACCCTAACCCTAAACCTAAACCTAACCCGAACCCTAACCCTAACCCAAACCCTAAACCTAACCCGAACCCTAACCCTAACCCTAACCCTAACCCTAACCCTAACCTTAACCCTAAACTAAACCCGAACCCTAACCCTAACCCGAACCCTAACCCGAAACCTAACCCTAACCCTAACCCGAAACCTAACCCTAACCCGAACCCTAACCCGAACCCTAAACCTAACCCTAAACCGAACCATAACCCGAACCCTAACCCTAACCCTAACACGAACCCTAACCCTAACCCTAAACCTAACACTAACCCTAACCCTAACCCTAACCCTAAAACGAACCCTAACCCTAACCCTAAACCTAACCCTAACCCGAACCCTAAACCTAACCCTAACACTAACCCTAACCCTAACCACAAACCCTAACCCCAACCCTAACCCTAACCCGAACCCTAACCCTAACCCTAACCCGAACCCTAACCCTAACCCGAACCCTAACCCTAACCCGAACCCTAACCATAACCCGACCCGAACCCGAACCCTAACCCGAATCCTAACCCTAACCCTAACCCGAACCCTAACCCTAACCCAAACCCGAACACTAACCCTAACCCGAACCCTAACCCGAACCCTAAGCCTAACCCTAACCCTAACCCGTACCCTAACCCTAACCAGTACCCGAACCCGTACCTTAACCCTAAGCCTAACCCTAACCCTAACCCCTAACCCCTAACCCTAACCCTAACCCTTACCCTAACCCTAACCGGTACCCTAATCCTAACCTTAACCCTATTCCTAACACTAACCGTACCCTAACCCTAACCCGTACCCTAAACCTAACCCTAACCCTAACCCGTACGCTAACCCTAACTCTAAACCTAACCCTAACCCGAACCCTAACCCTAACCCGTACCCTAACCCTAACCCTAACCCTAACCCTAACCCTAACCCCTAACCCTAACCCTAACCCGTACCCTAACCCTAACCCTAACCGTACCCTAACCCTAACCAGTTCCCTAACCCTACCCTAACCCGTACCCTAACCCGTACCCTAAACCTAACCCGTACCCTAACCCTAACCCTTACCCTAAACCTAACCCGTAACCTAACCCTAACACGTACCCTAACCCTAAACCTAACCCTAACCCTAACCGTAACCCGAACCCTAACCCTAACCCCAACCCTAACCCAAAACGGAAACCTAACCCTAACCCGAACCCTAACCCTAACCCTAACCCTAACCCGAACCCTAACCCGAACCTTAACCCTAACCCTAACCCGAACCCTAAACTTAACCCTAACCATAACCCTAACCCAAACCCTAACCCTAACCCTAAACAGAAACCTAACCCTAACCCTAACCCGAACCCGAACCCTAGGCCCTTAACCGAACCCTCACCCTAACCCGAAACCTAACCCGAACCCTAAACCTAACCCTAAACCGAACCATAACCCGAACCCTAACCCTAACCCTAACACGAACCCTAACCCTAACCCTAAACCTAACACTAACCCTAACCCTAACCTAACCCTAACACGAACCCTAACCCTAACCCTAAACCTAACCCTAACCCGAACCCTAACCCTAACCCTAACCCTAACCCTAACCCTAACCACAAACCCTAACCCCAACCCTAACCCTAACCCGAACCCTAACCCTAACCCTAACCCGAACCCTAACCCGAACCCTAACCCTAACCCTAACCCGAACCCTAACCCTAAACCGAACCCTAACCCTAACCCTAACCCTAACCCTAACCCGAACCCTAACCCGAACCCTAACCCTAACCCTAACCCTAAACCTAACCCTAACCCGAACCCTAACCCAAACCCGAACCCGAACCCGAACCCTAACCCGAATCCTAACCCTAACCCTACCCGAACCCTAACCCTAACCCAAACCCGAACCCTAACCCTAACCCGAACCCTAACCCGAACCCTAACCCTAACCCTAACCCTACCCCGTACCCTAACCCTAACCAGTACCCGAACCCGTACCTTAACCCTAAGCCTAACCCTAACCCTAACCCCTAACCCCTAACCCTAACCCTAACCCTTACCCTAACCCTAACCCGTACCCTAACCCTAACCTTAACCCTATCCCTAACACTAACCGTACCCTAACCCTAACCCGTACCCTAAACCTAACCCTAACCCTAACCCTAACCCGTACGCTAACCCTAACTCTAACCCTAACCCTAACCGGTACCCTAACCCTAACCCGTACCCTAACCCTAACCCTAAACCTAACCCTAACCCTAACCCCTAACCCTAACCCTAACCCGTACCCTAACCCTAACCCTAACCGTACCCTAACCCTAACCAGTTCCCTAACCCTACCCTAACCCTAACCCTAACCGTACCCTAAACCTAACCCGTACCCTAACCCTAACCCTTACCCTAAACCTAACCCGTAACC
This sequence comes from Urocyon cinereoargenteus, assembly GCA_032313775.1. Lineage (NCBI taxonomy): Eukaryota > Metazoa > Chordata > Mammalia > Carnivora > Canidae > Urocyon > Urocyon cinereoargenteus. The sequence goes on from JAVLSZ010000044.1 coordinate 1,046,296, forward strand.
TAACCCTAACACGTACCCTAACCCTAACCCTAACCCGAACCCTAACCCGAACCTTAACCCTAACCCTAACCCGAACCCTAAACTTAACCCTAACCCTAACCCTAACCCAAACCCTAACCCTAACCCTAAACAGAAACCTAACCCTAACCCTAACCCGAACCCGAACCCTAGGCACTTACCCGAACCCTAACCCTAACCCGAACCCTAACCCGAACCCTAACCCTAACCCTAACCCTAACCCGAACCCGAAACCTAACCCTAACCCGAACCCTACCCTAACCCTAACGCTAAACCGAAACCTAACCCGAACCCTAACCCTAACCCTAACTCGAACCCTAAAACTAACCCTAACCCTAACCCTAACCCAAACCCTAAACCTAACCCTAAACAGAACCCTAACCCTAACCCGAACCCGAACCCGAACCCTAGGCCCTTACCTGAATCCTAACCCTAACCCGAACCGTAACCCGAACCCTAAACCTAACCCTAACGCTAACCCTGAACCCGAACCTGAACCCTAAACCTAACCCTAAACCTAACCCGAACCCTAACCCGAACCCTAACCCAAACCCAAAACCTAACCCTAACCCGAACCCGAACGCTAACCCTAACCCGAACCCGAACCCGAACCCGAACCCTAACCGAACACTAACCCTAACCATAACTGAACCCTAACCTCTAACCCGAACCTGAACCCGAACCCTAACCCGAACCCGAACCCTAACCCTACCCCGAACCCGAACCCAAACCATAACACCTACCCTAACGCGAACCCTAACCTTAACCCTTAACGTAACATGAACCCTAATCCTAACCCTAACCCTAACCCGAACCCTAACCCTAACCCTAAACCTAACACTAACCCTAACCCCTAACCCTAACCCGAACCCTAACCCTAACCCTAACCCTAACCCTAACCCTAACCCGAACCCTAAACCTAACCCTAACCCGAACCCTAACCCGAACCCTAACACTAACCCTAACCTGAACACTAACCCCTAACGCTTACCCGAACCCGAACCCTATCCCGAACCCGAACCCGAACCCGAACCCTAAACCTAACCCTAACCCGAACCCTAAACCTAACCCTAACCCTAATCCGAACCCGAACCCTAACCCTAACCCTAACTCTAACCCTAAACCTAACCCTAACCCGAACCCTACCCCTAACCCTAACCCTAACCCTAACCCGAACCATAACCCGAACCCTAACCCTAACCCTAACCCTAACCCAATCCCTAACCCTAACCCGAACCCTAACCCGAACCCTAACCCTAACCCTAACCCTAACCCTAACACTAAACCTAACCCTAATCCGAACCCTAACCCTAAATCTAACCCTAACCCTAACCCGAACCCTAAACCGAACCCTAACCCTAACCCTAACCCTAACCGTAACCCGAACCCTAACCCTAACCCTAACCCTAACCCTAAACCTAACCCGAACCCTAACCCTAACCCTAAACCTAACCCGAACCCTAACCCTAACCCTAACCCTAAACCTAACACGAAACCTAACCCTAACCCTAACCCAAACCCTAAACCTAACCCGAACCCTAACCCTAACCCTAACCCTAACCCGAACCCTAACCTTAACCCTAAACTGAACCCGAACCCTAACCCTAACCCGAACCCTAACCCGAACCCTAACCCTAACCCTAACCCGAAACCTAACCCTAACCCGAACCCTAACCCGAACCCTAAACCTAACCCTAAACCGAACCATAACCCGAACCCTAACCCTAACCCTAACACGAACCCTAACCCTAAACCTAACCCGAACCCTAACCCTAACCCTAACCCAAACCCTAACCCGAACCCTAACCCTAACCCTAACCCTAACCCCTAACCCTAACCCTAACACTAACCCTAACCCTAAAACCTAACCCTAACCCGAACCCTAACCCTAACCCTAACCCTAACCCTAACCCTAACCCGAACCCTAACCCTAACCCTAAACCTAAACCTAACCCGAACCCTAACCATAACCCTAACCCTAAACCTAACACGAAACCTAACCCTAACCCTAACCCAAACCCTAAACCTAACCCGAACACTAACCCTAACCCTAACCCTAACCCGAACCCTAACCTTAACCCTAAACTGAACCCGAACCCTAACCCTAACCCGAACCCTAACCCGAAACCTAACCCTAACCCTAACCCGAACCCTAACCCTAACCCTAAACCTAAACCTAACCCGAACCCTAACCCTAACCCTAACCCTAAACCTAACACGAAACCTAACCCTAACCCTAACCCAAAACCTAAACCTAACCCGAACCCTAACCCTAACCCTAACCCTAACCCGAACCCTAACCTTAACCCTAAACTAAACCCGAACCCTAACCCTAACCCGAACCCTAACCCGAAACCTAACCCTAACCCTAACCCGAAACCTAACCCTAACCCGAACCCTAACCCGAACCCTAAACCTAACCCTAAACCGAACCATAACCCGAACCCTAACCCTAACCCTAACACGAACCCTAACCCTAACCCTAAACCTAACACTAACCCTAACCCTAACCCTAACACTAACCCTAAAACGAACCCTAACCCTAACCCTAAACCTAACCCTAACCCGAACCCTAAACCTAACCCTAAACCTAACCCTAACCCTAACCACAAACCCTAACCCCAACCCTAACCCGAACCCTAACCCTAACCCTAACCCTAACCCGAACCCTAACCCTAACCCGAACCCTAACCCTCACCCGAACCCTAACCCTAAACCTAACCCTAACCCTAACCCTAACCCTAAACCTAACACTAACCCGAACCCTAACCCGAACCCTAACCCGAACCCTAACCCTAAACCTAACCCTAACCCGAACCCTAACCATAACCCGAACCCGAACCCGAACCCTAACCCGAATCCTAACCCTAACCCTAACCCTAACCCGAACCCTAACCCGAACCCTAACCCTAACCCTAACCCTAACCCGTACCCTAACCCTAACCAGTACCCGAACCCGTACCTTAACCCTAAGCCTAACCCTAACCCTAACCCCTAACCCCTAACCCTAACCCTAACCCTTACCCTAACCCTAACCGGTACCCTAATCCTAACCTTAACCCTATTCCTAACACTAACCGTACCCTAACCCTAACCCGTACCCTAAACCTAACCCTAACCCTAACCCTAACCCGTACGCTAACCCTAACTCTAAACCTAACCCTAACCCGTACCCTAACCCTAACCCGTACCCTAACCCTAACCCTAACCCTAACCCTAACCCTAACCCCTAACCCTAACCCGTACCCTAACCCTAACCCTAACCGTACCCTAACCCTAACCAGTTCCCTAACCCTACCCTAACCCGTACCCTAACCCGTACCCTAAACCTAACCCGTACCCTAACCCTAACCCTTACCCTAAACCTAACCCGTAACCTAACCCTAACACGTACCCTAACCCTAAACCTAACCCTAACCCTAACCGTAACCCGAACCCTAACCCTAACCCCAACCCTAACCCAAACCCGAAACCTAACCCTAACCCGAACCCTAACCCTAACCCTAACCCTAACCCGAACCCTAACCCGAACCTTAACCCTAACCCTAACCCGAACCCTAAACTTAACCCTAACCCTAACCCTAACCCAAACCCTAACCCTAACCCTAAACAGAAACCTAACCCTAACCCTAACCCGAACCCGAACCCTAGGCCCTTACCCGAACCCTCACCCTAACCCGAAACCTA
>JAVLSZ010000044.1:1052500-1055000 GCA_032313775.1 Urocyon cinereoargenteus
AACACTAAACCTAACCCTAATCCGAACCCTAACCCTAAATCTAACCCTAACCCTAACCCGAACCCTAAACCGAACCCTAACCCTAACCCTAACCCTAACCCTAACCCGAACCCGAACCCTAACCCTAACCCGATCCCGAACCCTAAACCGAACCCGAACCCTAAACCGAACCCTAACCCTAACCCTAACCCGAACCCTAACCCTAACCCGAACCCAAACCGAACCCTAACCCGAACCCTAACCAGAACCCTAACACGAACCCTAAACCGAACCCTAACCCGAATCCTAACCCTAAACCTAACCCGAACCCTAACCCTAACCCTAACACTAACCCTAACCCCAAACCCTAACCCGAACCCTAACCCTAACCCTAACCATATCCCGAACCCTAACCCTAACCCTAACCCGAACCCTAACCCCTAACGCGAACCCGAACACCAACCCTAACCCGAACCCGAAACCTAACCCTACCCCGAACCCGAACCCAAACCATAACCCTAACCCTAACTCGAACCCTAACCCTAACCCTAATCCTAACCCTAACCCGAACCCTAACCCTAACCCTAACCCTAACCCTAAACCGAACCCTAACCCTAACCCTAACCCGAACCCTAACCCCTAACCCTTACCCGAACCTTAACCCTAACTCGAACCCTAACCCTAACCGTTACCCGAACACTAACCCTAACCCTAACCCTAACCCGAACCCTAACCCTAACCCGAACCCTAACCCTAACCCTAACCCGTACCCTAACCCGAACCCTAACCCTAACCCGAACCCTAACCCTAACCGTAACCCGAACCCTAACCCTAACCCTAACCCGAACCCTAACCCTAAACATAACCCGAACCCTAACCTCTAACCCGAACCCGAACCCGAACCCGAAACCGAACCCATACCCTAACCCTACCCCGAACCCGAACCCAAACCATAACACTAACCCTAACGCGAAACCTAACCCTAAACCTAACCCTAACCCTAACCGTAACCCGAACCCTAACCCTAACCCTAACCCTAACCCTAAACCTAACCCGAACCCTAACCCTAACCCTAAACCTAAACCTAACCCGAACCCTAACCCTAACCCTAACCCTAAACCAAACACGAAACCTAACCCTAACCCTAACCCAAACCCAAACCCTAACCCTAACCCGAACCCTAACCCTAACCCTAACCCTAACCCGAACCCTAACCTTAACCCTAAACTGATCCCGAACCCTAACCCTAACCCGAACCCTAACCCGAACCCTAACCCTAACCCTAACCCGAAACCTAACCCTAACCCGAACCCTAACCCGAACCCTAAACCTAACCCTAAACCGAACCATAACCCGAACCCTAACCCTAACCCTAACACGAACCCTAACCCTAAACCTAACCCGAACCCTAACCCTAACCCTAACCCAAACCCTAACCCGAACCCTAACCCTAACCCTAACCCTAACCCCTAACCCTAACCCTAACACTAACCCTAACCCTAAAACCGAACCCTAACCCGAACCCTAACCCTAACCCTAACCCTAACCCGAACCCTAACCCTAACCCTAAACCTAAACCTAACCCGAACCCTAACCATAACCCTAACCCTAAACCTAACACGAAACCTAACCCTAAACCTAACCCAAACCCTAAACCTAACCCGAACCCTAACCCTAACCCTAACCCTAACCCGAACCCTAACCTTAACCCTAAACTGAACCCGAACCCTAACCCTAACCCGAACCCTAACCCGAAACCTAACCCTAACCCTAACCTGAACCCTAACCCTAACCCTAAACCTAATCCTAACCCGAAACCTAACCCTAACCCTAACCCTAAACCTAACACGAAACCTAACCCTAACCCTAACCCAAACCCTAAACCTAACCAGAACCCTGACCCTAACCTTAACCCTAACCCGAACCCTAAACTTAACCCTAAACTAAACACGAACACTAACCCTAACCCGAACCCTAACCCGAAACCTAACACTAACCCTAACCCGAAAACTAACCCTAACCCGAACCCTAACCCGAACCCTAAACCTAACCCTAAACCGAACCATAACCCGAACCCTAACCCTAACCCTAACACGAACCCTAACCCTAACCCTAAACCTAACACTAACCCTAACCCTAACCCTAATCCTAACCCTAAAACGAACCCTAACCCTAACCCTAAACCTAACCCTAACCCGAACCCTAAACCTAACCCTAAACCTAACCCTAACCCTAACCACAAACCCTAACCCCAACCCTAACCCTAACCCGAACCCTAACCCTAACCCTAACCCGAACCCTAACCCTAACCCGAACCCTAACCCTAACCCGTACGCTAACCCTAACTCTAAACCTAACCCTAACCCGTACCCTAACCCTAACCCGTACCCTAACCCTAACCCTAACCCTAACCCTAACCCCTAACCCTAACCCTAACCCGTACCCTAACCCTAACCCTAACCGTACCCTAACCCTAACCAGTTCCCTAACCCTAACCTAACCCGTACCCTAACCCGTACCC
>JAVLSZ010000044.1:1060000-1062500 GCA_032313775.1 Urocyon cinereoargenteus
ACCCTAACCCTAACCCTAAACCTAAACCTAACACGAACCCTAACCCTAACCCTAACAATAAACCTAACACGAAACCTAACCCTAACCCTAACCCAAACCCTAACCCTAACCCGAACCCTAACCCACACCCTAACCCGAACCCTAACCTTAACCTTAAACTGAACCCGAACCCTAACCCTAACCCGAACCCTAACCCTAACCCTAACCCGAAACCTAACCCTAACCCGAACCCTAACCCGAACCCTAAACCTAACGCTCAACCGAACCATAACCCGAACCCTAAACCTAACCCTAACACGAACCCTAACCCTAACCCTAACCCGAAACCTAACCCTAACCCTAACCCAAACCCTAACCCGAAACCTAACTCTAACCCTAACCCTAACCCCTAACCCTAATCCTAACACTAACCCTAACCCTAAAACCTAACCCTAACCCGAACCCTAAACCTAAACCTAACACTAACCCTAACCCTAACCCTAACCCTAACCCTAAACCTAACACTAACACTAACCCTAACCCTAACCCTAACACGAACCCTAACCCTAACCCTAAACCTAACCCTAACCCGAACCCTAACCCTAACCCTAACCCTAACCCTAACCCCAAACCCTAACCCCAACCCTAACCCTAAACCGAACCCTAACCCGAACCCTAACCCGACACCTAACCCTAACCCGAACCCTAACCCTAACCCGAACCCTAACCCTAAACCTAACCCTAACCCTAACCCTAACCCTAACCCTAACCCGAACCCTAACCCGAACCCTAACCCTAACCCTAACCCTAAACCTAACCCTAACCCGAACCCTAACCCTAACCCGAACCCGAACCCGAACCCTAACCCGAATCCTAAGCCTAACCCTAACCCGAACCCTAACCCTAACCCAAACCCGAACCCTAACCCTAAACCGAACCCTAACCCGAACCCTAACCCTAACCCTAACCCTAACCCGTACCCTAACCCTAACCAGTACCCGAACCCGTACCTTAACCCTAAGCCTAACCCTAACCCTAACCCTAACCCCTAACCCCTAACCCTAACCCTAACCCTTACCCTAACCCTAACCCGTACCCTAACCCTAACCCTAACCCTATCCCTAACACTAACCCGTACCCTAACCCTAACCCGTACCCTAAACCTAACCCTAACCCTAACCCGTACGCTAACCCTAACTCTAACCCTAACCCTAACCCGTACCCTAACCCTAACCCGTACCCTAACCCTAACCCTAACCCTAACCCTAACCCATAACCCTAACCCTAACCCGTACCCTAACCCTAACCCTAACCGTACCCTAACCCTAACCCGTTCCCTAACCCTACCCTAACCCTAACCCTAACCCGTACCCTAAACCTAACCCGTACCCTAACCCTAACACTTACCCTAAACCTAACCCGTAACCTAACCCTAACACGTACCCTAACCCTAAACCTAACCATAACCCTAACCGTAACCCGAACCCTAACCCTAACCCTAACCCTAACCCGAACCCGAAACCTAACCCTAACCCGAACCCTAACCCTAACCCTAACCCTAACCCGAACCCTAACCCGAACCTTAACCCTAACCCTAACCCGAACCCTAAACTTAACCCTAACCCTAACCCTAACCCAAACCCTAACCCTAACCCTAAACAGAAACCTAACCCTAACCCTAACCCGAACCCGAACCCTAAGCCCTTACCCGAACCCTAACCCTAACCCGAACCCTAACCCGAACCCTAACCCTAACCCTAACCCAAACCCGAACCCGAAACCTAACCCTAACCCGAACCCTAACCCTAACCCTAACGCTAAACCGAACCCTAACCCGAACCCTAACCCTAACCCTAACTCGAACCCTAAAACTAACCCTAACCCTAACCTAAACCCTAAACCTAACCCTAAACAGAACCCTAACCCTAACCCGAACCCGATCCCGAACCCTAGGCCCTTATCTGAATCCTAACCCTAACCCGAAACCTAACCCGAACCCTAACCCTAACCCTAACCCGAACCCGAACCTGAACCCTAACCCTAACCCTAACCCGAACCCTAACCCGAACCCTAACCCAAACCCAAAACCTAACCCTAACCCGAACCCGAACCCTAACCCTAACCCTAACCCTAACCCTAACCCGAACCCTAACCGAACCCTAACCCTAACCATAACCCGAACCCTAACCTCTAACCCGAACCTGAACCCGAACCCTAACCCGAACCCGAACCCTACCCCGAACCCGAACCCAAACCATAAAACTAACCCTAACGCGAACCCTAACACTAACCCTTAACGTAACCTGAACCCTAACCCTAACCCTAACCCTAACCCGAACCCTAAACATAACCCTAAACCTAACCCTAACCCTAACCCCTAACCCTAACCCGAACCCTAACCCTAACCCTAACCCTAACCCTAACCCTAACCCGAACCCTAACCCTAACCCTAACCCGAACCCTAACCCGAACCCTAACCCTAACCCTAACCTGAACACTAACCCCTAACCCTTACCCGAAC
>JAVLSZ010000044.1:1065000-1070000 GCA_032313775.1 Urocyon cinereoargenteus
ACCCTAACCCTAAACCTAACACTAACCCTAACCCTAACCCTAACCCTAACACGAACCCTAACCCTAACCCTAAACCTAACCCTAACCCGAACCCTAACCCTAACCCTAACCCTAACCCTAACCCCAAACCCTAACCCCAACCCTAACCCTAACCAGAACCCTAACCCGAAACCTAACCCGAACCCTAACCCTAACCCGAACCCTAACCCTAACCCGAACCCTAACCCTAAACCTAACCCTAACCCTAACCCTAACCTAACCCTAACCCGAACCCTAACCCGAACCCTAACCCTAACCCTAACCCTAAACCTAACCCTAACCCGAACCCTAACCCTAACCCGAAACCGAACCCGAACCCTAACCCGAATCCTAACCCTAACCCTAACCCGAACCCTAACCCTAACCCAAACCCGAACCCTAACCCTAACCTGAACCCTAACCTGAACCCTAACCCTAACCCTAACCCTAACCCGTACCCTAACCCTAACCAGTACCCGAACCCATACCTTAACCCTAAGCCTAACCCTAACCCTAACCCCTAACCCCTAACCCTAACCCTAACCCTTACCCTAACCCTAACCCGTACCCTAACCCTAACCCTAACCCTATCCCTAACACTAACCCGTACCCTAACCCTAACCCGTAACCTAAACCTAACCCGTACCCTAACCCTAACCCTTACCCTAAACCTAACCCGTAACCTAACCCTAACACGTACCCTAACCCTAACCTAACCCTAACCCTAACCGTAACCCGAACCCTAACCCTAACCCTAACCCTAACCCTAACCCGAACCTGAAACCTAACCCTAACCCGAACCCTAACCCTAACCCTAACCCTAACCCGAACCCTAACCCGAACCTTAACCCTAACCCTAACCCGAACCCTAAACTTAACCCTAACCCTAACACTAACCCAAACCCTAACTCTAACCCTAAACAGAAACCTAACCCTAACCCTAACCCGAACCCGAACCCTAGGCCCTTACCCGAACCCTAACCCTAACCCGAACCCTAACCCGAACCCTAACCCTAACCCTAACCCAAACCCGAACCCGAAACCTAACCCTAACCCGAACCCTAACCCTAACCCTAACGCTAACCCGAACCCTAACCCAAACCCTAACCCTAACCCTAACTCGAACCCTAAAATTAACCCTATCCCTAACCCTAACCCAAACCCTAAACCTAACCCTAAACAGAACCCTAACCCTAACCCGAACCCGAACCCGAACCCTAGGCCCTTACCTGAATCCTAACCCTAACCCGAACTCTAACCAAAACCCTAACCCTAACCCTAAACCGAACCCGAACCTGAACCCTAACCCTAACCCTAACCCGAACCCTAACCCGAACCCTAACCCAAACCCAAAACCTAATCCTAACCCGAACCCGAACCCTAACCCTAACCTTAACCCTAACCAGAACCCGAACCCTAACCAACCCTAACCCTAACCATAACCCGAACCCTAACCTCTAACCCGAACCTGAACCCGAACTCTAACCCGAACCCGAACCCTAACCCTACCCCGAACCCGAACCCAAACCATAACACTAACCCTAACGCGAACCCTAACCCTAACCCTTAACGTAACCTGAACCCTAACACTAACCCTAACCCTAACCCGAACCCTAAACCTAACCCTAAACCTAACCCTAACCCTAACCCCTAACCCTAACCCGAACCCTAACCCTAACCCTATCCCTAACCCTAACCCGAACCCTAACCCTAACTCTAACCCGAAACCTAACCCGAACCCTAACCCTAACCCTAACCTGAACACTAACCCCTAACCCTTACCCGAACCCGAACCCTAACCCGAACCCGAACCCGAACCCGAACCCTAACCGAACCCTAACCCTAACCATAACCCGAACCCTAACCTCTAACCCGAACCTGAACCCGAACCCTAACCCGAACCCGAACCCAAACCCTACCCCGAACCCGAACCCAAACCATAACACCTACCCTAACGCGAACCCTAACCCTAACCCTTAACGTAACCTGAACCCTAAACCTAACACTAACCCTAACCGGAACGCTAACCCTAACCCTAAACCTAACCCTAACCCTAACCCCTAACCCTAACCCGAACCCTAACCCTAACCCTAACCCTAACCCTAACCAGAACCCTAACCCTAACCCGAACCCTAACCCTAACCCTAAACCGAACCCTAACCCGAACCCTAACCCTAACCCTAACCTGAACACTAACCCCTAACCCTTACCCGAACCCGAACCCTAACCCGACCCGAACCCGAACCCGAACCCGAACCCTAAACCTAACCCTAACCCGAACCCTAAACCTAACCCTAACCCTAACCCGAACCCGAACCCTAACCCTAACCCTAACTCTAACCCTAAACCTAACCCTAACCCGAACCCTACCCCTAACTCTAACCCGAACCCTAACCCGAACCCTAACCCGAACCCTAACCCTAACCCTAACCCTAACCCTAACCCAATCCCTAACCCTAACCTGAACACTAACCCGAACCCTAACCCTAACCCTAACCCTAACCCTAACACTAAACCTAACCCTAATCCGAACCCTAACCCTAAATCTAACCCTAACCCTAACCCGAACCCTAAACCGAACCCTAACCCTAACCCTAACCCTAACCCTAACCCGAACCCGAACCCTAACCCTAACCCTAACCCGAACCCAAACCGAACCCTAACCCGAACCCTAACCAGAACCCTAAAACGAACCCTAAACCGAACCCTCACCCGAATCCTAACCCTAACCCTAACCCGAAACCTAACCCTAAACCTAACACTAACCCTAACCCCAAACCCTAACCCGAACCCTAACCCTAACCCTAACCATATCCCGAACCTTAACCTAACCCTAACCCGAACCCTAACCCCTAACGCGAACCCGAACCCCAACCCTAACCCGAACCCGAACCCTAACCCTACCCCGAACCCGAACCCAAACCATAACCCTAACCCTAACTCGAACCCTAACCCTAACCCTAATCCTAACCCTAACCCGAACCATAACCCTAACCCTAACCCTAAACCGAACCCTAACCCTAACCCTAACCCGAACCCTAACCCCTAACCCTTACCCGAACCCTAACCCTAACTCGAAACCTAACCCTAACCGTAACCCGAACACTAACCCTAACCCTAACCTTAACCCGAACCCTAACCCTAACCCGAACCCTAACCCTAAACCTAACCCGTACCCTAACCCGAACCCTAACCCTAACCCGAACCCTAACCCTAACCGTAACCCGAACCCTAACCCTAAACCTAACCCGAACCCTAACCCTAACCATAACCCGAACCCTAACCTCTAACCCGAACCCGAACCCGAACCCATACCCTAACCCTACCCCGAACCCGAACCCAAACAATAACACTAACCCTAACGCGAAACCTAACCCTAAACCTAAACCTAACCCTAACCGTAACCCGAACCCTAACCCTAACCCTAACCCTAACCCTAAACCTAACCCGAACCCTAACCCTAACCCTAAACCTAAACCTAAACCGAACACTAACCCTAACCCTAACCCTAAACCTAACACGAAACCTAACCCTAACCCTAACCCAAACCCTAAACCTAACCCGAACCCTAACCCTAACCCTAACCCTAACCGAACCCTAACCTTAACCCTAAACTGAACCCGAACCCTAACCCTAACCCGAACCCTAACCCGAACCCTAACCCTAACCCTAACCCGAAACCTAACCCTAACCCGAACCCTAACCCGAACCCTAAACCTAACCCTAAACCGAACCATAACCCGAACCCTAAACCTAACCCTAACACGAATCCTAACCCTAACCCTAACCCGAACCCTAACCCTGCCCTAACACAAACCCTAAACCGAACCCTAACCCTAACCCTAACCCTAACCCCTAACCCTAACCCTAACACTAACCCTAACCCTAAAACCTAACCATAACCCGAACCCTAACCCTAACCCGAACCCGAACCCGAAACCTAACCCGAACCCGAACCCTAACCCGAACACTAACCCTAACCCTCCCCTAACCCTAACCCGAACTCTAACCCTAACCCTAACCCTAACCCTAACCCTAACTCCTAACCCTAAACCTAACCATAACCCTAACCGTAACCAGAACCCTAACCCTAACCCAAACCCGAAACCTGACCCTAACCATAACCCGAACCCTAACCTCTAACCCGAACCCGAACCCGAACCCTAACCCGAACCCATACCCTAACCCTACCCCGAACCCGAACCCAAACAATAACACTAACCCTAACGCGAACCCTAACCCTAAACATAACCCTTACCCTAACCGCAAGCCGAACCTTAACCCTAACCCTAACCCTAACCCTAAACCTAACCCGAACCCTAACCCTAACCCTAACACTAAACCTAACCCGAACCCTAACCCTAACCCTAACCCTAAACCTAACCCGAAACCTAACCCTAACCCTAACCCAAACACTAACCCTAACCCGAACCATAACCCTAACCCTAAACCGAACCCGAACCCTAACCCGAACCCGAAACCTAACCCGAACCCTAACCCGAACCCGAACCCTAACCCTAACTCTAACCCGAACTCTTACCCTAACCCTAACCCTAACCCGAACCCTAACCCTAACCCGAAACCTAACCCTAACCCTAACCCGAACCCTAACCCCTAACCCGAACCCGAACCCGTACCGTAACCCGAACCCGAACCCTAACCCTACCCCGAACCCGAACCCAAACCATAACCCTATTCCAAATCTAACCCTAACACTAACCCTAACCCTAAACCGAACCCGAACACTAACCCGAACCCGAACCCTAACCCGAACCCTAACCCGAACCCGAACCCTAAACCTAACCATAAACCTAACCCGAACCCTAACCCTAACCCTAACCCGAACCCTAACCCTAACCCTAACCCGAACCCTAACCCTAACCCGAACCCTACCCTAACCCTAACCCTAACCCTAACCCATACCCTAACCCTAACCAGTACCCGAACCCGTACCTTAACCCTAAGCCTAACCCTAACCCTAA
>JAVLSZ010000044.1:1077500-1080000 GCA_032313775.1 Urocyon cinereoargenteus
CCTAACCCGAACCCTAACCCGATACTTAACCCTAACCGTAACCCGAACCCTAACCCTAATCCTAACCCGAACCCTAACCCTAACCATAACCCAAACCCTAAACACTAACCCGAACCCGAACCCGAACCCGAACCCGAACCCATACCCTAACCTACACCGAACCCGAACCCAAACCATAACACTAACCCTAACGCGAAACCTAACCCTAAACCTAACCCTAACACTAACCGTAACCCGAACCCTAACCCTAACCCTAACCCTAACCCTAAACCTAACCCGAACCCTAACCCTAACTCTAACCCTAAACCTAACCCGAACCCTAACCCTAACCCTAACCCTAAACCTAACACGAAACCTAACCCTAGCCCAAACCCTAACCCTAACCCGAACCCGAACCCTAACCCTAAACCGAACCCGAACCCTAACCCGAACACGAAACCTAACCCGAACCCTAACCCGAACCCGAACCCTAACCCTAACCCTAACCCGAACCCTAACCCTAACCCTAACCCGAACTCTAACCCTAACCCAAAACCTAACCCTAACCCTAACCCAAACCCTAACCCCTAACCCGAACCCGAACCCGTACCCTACCCCGAATCCGAACCCTGACCCTACCCCGAACCCGAACCCCAACCATAAACCTATTCCTAACCCTAACCCTAACACTAACCCTAAACCGAACCCGAACCCTAACCCGAACCCGAACCCGAACCCTAACCCGAACCCGAACCCTAACCCAAACCCTAACCCTAACCCGAACCCTAACCCTAACCCGAACCCTAACCCTAACCCAAACCCTTACCCTAACCCTAACCCGAACCCTAACCCTAACCCGAACCCGAACCAGAACCCTAACCCAAAAGCTAACCCGAACCCAAACCTAAACCGAACCCTAACCCTAACCCGAACCCTAAACCTAACCCTAACCCTAAACCGAAACCTAAACCTAACCTGAACCCTAACCCTAAACCTAACCCGAACCCTAACCGAACACTAACCCTAACCCGAACCCGAACCCTAACCCTAAACCAAACCCTAACCCTAACCCTAACCCTAACCCGAACCCTAACCCTAAACCTAACCCTAAACCGAACCCGAACCCGAACCCTAACCCTAACCCGAACCCGAACCCGAACACTAACCCGAACCCTAACCCGAAACCTAACACTAACCCGAACCCGAACCCGAACCCTAACCCTAACCCGAACCCGAACCCGAACCCTAACCCGAACCCGAAACCTAACCCGAACCCTAACCCTAACCCTAACCCGAACCCTTACCCGAACCCTAACCCTAACCCTAACCCACCCTAAACCTAACCCTAACTGAATCCCTAACCCGAACCCTAACCCTAAACCTAAACCTAACCCTAACCCTAACCCTAACCCGAACCCTAACACTACCCCTAACCCGAACCCTAACCCCTAACCCGAACCCGAACCCGTACCCTAACCCGAACCCGAACCCTAACCCTACCCCGAACCCGAACCCAAACCATAACGCTATTCCTAACCCGAACCCTAACTCTAACACTAACCCGAACCCGAACACTAACCCTAACCCTAACCCTAACCCTAACCGTAACCCGAACCCTAACCCTAACCCGAACCCTAACCCTAACCCTAACCCGAACCCAAAACCTAACACTAACCCGAACCCTAACCCTAACACTAACCCTAACCCTAACCCGAACCCTAAACTGAAACCTAACCCTAACCCTAACCCGAATCCTAAACCTAACCCTAACCCTAATCCTAACCCAAACCCTAACCCTAACCCTAACCAGAACCCTAACCCTAACCCTAACCCGAACCCGAAACCTAGGCCCTTACCCGAATCCTAACACTAACTCGAACCCTAAACCGAACCCTAACCCTAACCCTAACCCCGAACCCTAACCCTAAACCTAACCCTAACCCTAACCCGAACCCTAACCCGAACACTAACCCAAACCCAAAACCTAACCCTAACCCGAACCCGAACCCTAACCCTAACCCTAACCCTAACCCGACCCCTAACCTGAACCCTAACACGAACCCTAACCCTAACCCTAACCCTAACCCTAACCCGACCCCTAACCTGAACCCTAACACGAACCCTAACGCTAACTCTAACCCTAAACCTAACCCTAACCCAAACCCAAACCCTAACCCGAACCCTAAACCTAACCCTAACCCGAACCCTAACCCTAAACCTAACCCAAACCCTAACCCGAACCCTAACCCTAACGCTAAACCTAACCCTAACCCCTAAACCTAACCCTAACCCTAACCCGAACACGAACCCTAAATCCTAACCCTAACCCGAACCCTAACCCTAACCCTAACCCTAACCCTAACCCGAAACCTAACCCTATCCCTAACCCTAATCCTAACACTAACCCTAACCCTAACCCTAACCAGCACCCTAACCCTAACCCTAACCCGAACCCGAACCCTAAGCCCTTACCCGAATCCTAACCCTAACGCGAACCCTAACCCAAACCAGAACCCTAACC
>JAVLSZ010000044.1:1085000-1087500 GCA_032313775.1 Urocyon cinereoargenteus
CGCCTAACCCCTAACCCTAACCCTAACCCTTACCCTAACCCTATCCCGTACCCTAACCCTAACCCTAACCCTATCCCTAACACTAACCCGTACCCTAACCCTAACCCGTACCCTAAACCTAACCCTAACCCTAACCCTAACCCGTACGCTAACCCTAACTCTAACCCTAACCCTAACCCGTACCCTAACCCTAACCCGTACCCTAACCCTAACCCTAACCCTAACCCTAACCCCTAACCCTAACCCTAAACCTAACCCCTAACCCTAACCATAACCCGTTCCCTAACCCTACACTAACCCTAACCCTAACCCGTACCCTAAACCTAACCCGTACCCTAACCCTAACCCTTACCCTAAACCTAACCCGTACCCTAACCCTAACACGTACCCTAACCCTAAACCTAACCCTAACCCTAACCGTAACCCGAACCCTAACCCTAACCCTAACCCTAACCCGAACCCGAAACCTAACCCTAACCCGAACCCTAACGCTAACCCTAACCCTAACCCGAACCCTAACCCGAACCTTAACCCTAACCCTAACCCGAACCCTAAACTTAACCCTAACCCTAACCCTAACCCAAAACCTAACCCTAACCCTAAACAGAACCCTAACCCTAACCCTAACCCGAACCCGAACACTAGGCCCTTACCCGAACCCTAACCCTAAACCGAACCCTAACCCGAACCCTAACCCTAACCCTAACCCTAACCCGAACCCGAAACCTAACCCTAACCCGAACCCTAACCCTAACCCTAACGCTAACCCGAACCCTAACCCGAACCCTAACCCTAACCCTAACTCGAACCCTAAAACTAACCCTAAACCTAACCCTAACCCAAACCCTAAACCTAACCCTAAACAGAACCCTAACCCTAACCCGAACCCGAAACCGAACCCTAGGCCCTTACCCGAATCCTAACCCTAACCCGAACCCTGACCCGAAACCTAACCCTAACACTAACCCCGAACCCGAACCCGAACCCTAACCCTAACCCTAACCCTAACCCGAACCCTAACCCGAACCCTAACCCAAACCCAAAACGTAACCCTAACCCGAACCCGAACCCTAACCCTAACCCTAACCCTAACCCGAACCCTAACCGAACCCTAACCCTAACCATAACCCGAACCCTAACCTCTAACCCGAACCTGAACCCGAACTCTAACCCGAACCCGAACCCTAACCCTACACCGAACCCGAAACCAAACCATAACACTAACCCTAACACGAACCCTAACCCTAAACCTAACCGTAACCTGAACCCTAACCCTAACCCTAACCCTAACCCGAACCCTAACCCTAACCCTAAACCTAACCCTAAGCCGAATCCCTAACCCTAACCCGAACCCTAAACCTAACCCTAACCCTAACCCTAACCCGAACCCTAACCCGAACCATAACCCGAACCCTAACCCGAACCATAACCCTAACCCTAACCTGAACACTAACCCCTAACCCTTACCCGAACCCTAACCCGAACCCGAACCCGAACCCGAACCCGAACCCTAAACCTAACCCTAACCCGAACCCTAAACCTAACCCTAACCCTAACCCGAACCCGAACCCTACCCCTAACCCTAACCCAAAACCTAACCCGAACCCTAACCCGAACCCTAACCCTAACCCTAACCGTAACCCTAACCCGAGCCCTAACCCTAACCCGAACCCTAACCCGAACCCTAACCCTAACCCTAACCCTAACCCTAACCCTAACACTAAACCTAACCCTAATCCGAACCCTAACCCTAAATCTTACCCTAACCCTAACCCGAACCCTAAACCGAACCCTAAACTTAACCCTAACCCTAACCCTAACCCGAACCCGAACCCTAATCCTAACCCGATCCCGAACCCTAACCCGAACCCGAACCCTAACCCGAACCCTAACCCTAACCCTAACCCGAACCCTAACCCTAACCCGAACCCAAACCGAACCCTAACCCGAACCATAACCCGAACCCTAACCCGAACCCTAAACCGAACCCTAAACCGAATCCTAACCCTAACCCGAACCCTAACCCTAAACCTAACACTAACCCTAACCCCAAACCCTAACCCGAACCCTAACCCTAACCCTAACCATATCCCGAACCCTAACCCTAACCCTAACACGAACCCTAACCCCTAACGCGAACCCGAACCCCAACCCTAACCCGAACCCGAACCCTAACCCTACCCCGAAACCGAACCCAAACCATAACCCTAACCCTAACCCAAAACCTAACCCTAACCCTAATCCTAACCCTAACCCGAACCCTAACCCTAACCCTAACCCTAAACCGAACCCTAACCCTAACCCTAACCCTAACCCGAACCCTAACCCCTAACCCTTACCCGAACCCTAACCCTAACTCGAACCCTAACCCTAACCGTAACCCGAACACTAACACTAACCCTAACCCTAACCCGAACCCTAACCCTAACCCGAACCCTAACCCTAACCCCTTACCCGTACCCTAACCCGAACCCTAACCCGATACTTAACCCTAACCGTA
>JAVLSZ010000044.1:1115000-1117500 GCA_032313775.1 Urocyon cinereoargenteus
TAACCCTAACCCTAACCCTAACCCGAACCCTAACCCTAACCCTAACCCTAACCCTAACCCGATCCCTAACCCTAACCCAAACCCTAACCTGGACCCTAACCCTAACCCTATCCCGAACCCTTACCCGAACCCTAAACCTAACCCTAACACTAACCCTATCCCTAACCCGAACCCTAACCCTAACCCTAACCTTAAACCTAACCCAAACCCGAACCCTAACTCGAACCCTACCCCTAACCCTAATCCGAAACCTCACCCTAACCCTAACCCTAACCCTAACCTGAACCCGAACCCTAACCCTAACCCGAACCCGAACCCGAACCCAAACCCTAACCCTAACCCGAACCATAACCCTAACCCGAACCCTAACCCTAAATCGAACCCTAACCCTAACCCTAACCCGAACCCGAACCCGAACCCTAACCCTAACCGAACCCTAACCCTAACCCGAACCCTAACCCTAACCCTAACTCGAACTCTAACCCTAACCCTAACCCGAAACCTAACCCTAACCCAAACCCGAACCCGAACACTAACCATAACCCGAACCCTAACCCTAAACCTAACCCGAACCCTAACCCAAACCCGAACCCTAACCCGAACCCGAACCCTAACCCTAACCCGAACCCTAACCCTAACCCTAAACCGACCCTAAACCTAACCCTAACCCGAACCCTAACCCTAACCCAAAACCTAACGCTAACCCGAACCCTAACCCTAACCCTAACCCTAACCCTAATCTTAACCCGCACCCTAACCCTAACCCTAACCCGAACCCTAACCCTAACTCTAACCCTAACCCTAACCCGATCCCTAATCCTAACCCTAACCCTAACCCTAAACCGAAACCTAACCCTAACCCTAAACCTAAACCTAAACCGAACCCTAACCCTAACGCTAACCCTAACCCTAACCCCTAAACCTAACCCTAACCCTAACCCGAACCCTAACCCGAACCCTAAACCTAACCCTAACCCTAACCCTAACCCGAACCCTAACCCTAACCCTAACCCTAAACCGAACCCTAACCCGAACCCTAACCCTAACCCTAACCCTAACCCGAACCCTAACCCTAACCCTAACCCTAACCCGAACCATAACCCTAACCCTAACCCTAACCCTAACACTAAACCGATCCCTAACCCTAACCCGAACCCTAACCCGGATGCTAACCCTAACCCTAACCCGAACCCTTACCCGAACCCTAACCCTAACCCTATCCCTAACCCGAACCCTAACCCTAACCCTAAACCTAACCCGAACCCTAACCCAAACTCGAACCCTAACCAGAACCCGAACCCTAACCCTAACCCGAACCCGAACCCTAACCCTAACCCGAACCCTAACCCTAACCCTAAACCGAACCCTAAACCTAACACTAACCCGAAACCTAACCCTAACCCGAAACCTAACGCTAACCCGAAACCTAACCCTAACCCTAACCCTAACCCTAACCCGAAACCTAACCCTAACCCTAACCCGAACCCTAACCCTAACCCTAACCCTAACCCTAACCCGGTCCCTAACCCTAACCCTTACCCTAACGCTAAACCGAAACCTAACCCTAACCCTAAACCTAACCCTAAACCGAACCCTAACCCTAACCCTAACCCTAACTCTAACCCCTAACCCTAACCCTAACCCTAACCCTAAAACCTAACCCTAAACCGAACTCTAACCCTAACCCTAACACTAACCCTAACCCTAACACGAACCCTAACCCTAAACCTAATCCTAACCCTAACCCTAACCCTAACCCTAACCCGAACCCTAACCCGAACCCTAACCCTAACCCTAACCCGAACCCTAATCCTAACCCGAACCCTAACCCGAACCCTAACCCGAAACCTAACACGAATCCTAACCCGAACCCTAACCCTAACCCTATCAGGAAACCTAACCCGAACCCTAGCCCTAACCCTAACCCGAACCCTAACCCTAACCCTAACCCAAACCCTAACCCGAACCCTAACCCTAACCCTAACCCTAACCCTATCCCAAACCCTAACACTATCCCTAACCCTAACCCTAACCCCTAACCCGAACGCGAACTCGAACCCTAACCCGAACCCGAACCCTAACCCTACACCGAACCCGAACCCAAACCAAACCTTAACACTAACCCGAACCCTAACCCTAACCCTAACCCTAACCCTTACCAGAACCCTAACCCTAACCCTAACCCTAACCCGAAAACTAAACCTAACCCTAACCCTAACCCTAACCCTAACCCCTAACACAACCCCGAACCCTAACCGTAACTCGAACACTAACCCTAACCCTAACCTTAACCCTTACCCTAACGCTAACCCTAACCCGAACCCTAACCCTAAACCTAACCCTAATCCTAACCCAAACCCTAACCCTAACCCTAACCCAAACCCTAACCCGAACCCTAACCCAAACCCTAACCGTAACCCGAACCCTAAACCTAACCCTAACCCGAACCTGAACCCTAAACCGAAACCTAACCCTAACCCTAACCCGAACCCTAACCCTA
>JAVLSZ010000044.1:1152500-1172500 GCA_032313775.1 Urocyon cinereoargenteus
GAATACTAACCCAACCCTAACCCTAAGCCATACCATAACCTAACGCTAACCCTAACCCGTACCCTAAACCAAACCCGTACCCTAAACCTAACCCGTACCCTATCCCTAACCCGATGACTAACCCTAACCCACACCCTAAACCTAACCCTAAACCTAGACCTAAACCGTACCCTAAACCTAACCCACACCCTAAACCTAACCCTTACTTTAAAAGTAACCCTAACCCATACCCTAACCCTAAAACTAACCCGTACCCTAACCCCAACCCTAACCCTAACACATACCCTAACACTAAACCTAACCCTTACCCTGACCCAAAACATAACCCTAAACGGTACACTAACCCTAACCCTAACCCTAACCCTAACCCGCAACATAAACTTAACCCTAACCAGTACCCTAACCCTAACCCGTAAACTAAACCTAAACCAAAACCTAAACTTAACCCGTACGCTAATCCTATCCCGTACCCTAAACCTAACACTAACCCGTAACCTAACCCTAAACCTAATCCTAAGCCTAACCCATACATTAACCCTAACCCTAACCCTAACACTAACCCTACCATGTACTCTAACCCTAACCCTACCCCTAACCCTATCCCATACCCTAACCCTAACCCTAACCCTTTCCCTAACCCTAACACTAACCCTAACCCGTACTCTATCCCTAACCCTAACCCTAACCCTAACCCTAACCCTAACCCTAACCCGTATTGTAACACTAACCCGTACCATAACCCTAACCCTAACCCACACCCTAACACTAACCCCAAACCTAACCCTAAACCATAACACAACCCTAACGCTAACCCTAACCCGTACCCTAAACCTAACCCATACCCTAACCCTAAAACTAACCCGTAACCTAACCCCAACCCTAACCCTAACCCGTATCATAACCCTATCCCTAATCTTAACCCTGGCTCTAACCCTAACCCTAACCCTAACCCTATCCGTACACTAAACCTAACCCTAACCCTAACACAAACCCTTCCCATACTCTAACCCTAACCCTAACCCTAAACCTAACCCTGACCTTACCCTAACTCTAACCCTTACCTTAAACCTAACCCGTACACTAACCTTAACCCTAACCCTAATCCGAACCCCAACCTAAATCTAACCATAACTCGTACCCTAACCCTAACCCGAACCCTGACCCTAATCCTAGTCCTAACCCATACCCTAGCCTAACCCATACTCTAATCCTAACCCTAAACCTAACCCTAACCCTAACCCGCATTGTAACACTAACCCGTACCATAACCCTAACCCTAACCCATACCTTAACACTAACCCCAACCCTCACCATAACCCATAACACAACCCTAACGCTAACCCTAACCCGTACTCTAAACCTAACCCATACCCTAACCCTAAAACTAACCCGTAACCTAACCCCAACCCTAACCCTAACCCGTATCATAACCCTATCCCTAACCTTAACCCTGACCCTAAACCTAACCCTAACCCTAACCCTATCAGTACACTAAACCTAACCCTAACCCTAACACAAACCCTTCCCATACTCTAACCCTAACCCTAACCCTAAACCTAAACCTGACCTTACCCTAACTCTAACCCTTACCTTAAACCTAACCCGTACACTGACCCTAACCCTAACCCTAATCCGTACCCCAAACCGAAACCTAACCATAACTCGTACCCTAACCCTAACCCGAACCCTGACCCTAATCCTAGTCCTAACCCATACCCTAAGCCTAACACATACTCTAATCCTAACCCTAAACCTAACCCTAACTCTAACCCAAACCCGTACCTAACCCTAACCCTAACCCATAACCTAACCCTACCCATTTCCTAACCCTAACCCTAAATATAACCCCTAACCCTAACACTAACCCTAACCCTTACCCTAACCCGTACCCTGGCGGTAAACCTAACCCGTACCCTAACACTAACCCAAACCCGTACTCTAACCCTAACCCAAACCCGCACCCTAAACTTAACCCTAACCCTAACCCAAACCATAAAACTTAACCGTAACCTAACCCTAACCCGTACCCTAAACATAACCCTAACCTTAACCATAACCCTAACCCGTACCCTAACTCTAAATCTAACCCGTACCCTAACCCCAACCTTAACCTTAATACGTACCCAAACACTAACCCTAACCCTAACCCTTACACTAATCCTAACCCTAACCCGCACCCTAAACCTAACCCTAACCCGTACACAAACTCTAAACCATAACCTAAACCTAACCGTAACCCTAAACTTAACACGTACGCTAACCCTCTCCCGTACCCTAAACCTAACCCTAACCCTTATCCTAACCCTAACCTAACCCTAAGCCTAACCTGTACATTAACCCTAACCCTAACCCTAACCATACTCTAACCCTAACACTAACCCTCACCTTAACCATAACCCGTACTGTAACCCTATACCGTACCATAACCCTAAAACTAACCCGTACCCTAAACCTAACCCGTACCCTAAACCTAACCCGGACCCTAACCCTAACCCTAACCCTAACCCGTACCCTAAACCTAACCCTAACAATAACTCTAACCCTAACCTGACCCTAACCCTGAACCTAACCCTACCACTAACCCGTACCCTAAGCCTAACCCTAAAACTAACCCTAATCCTAAACTTAACCCATACGCTAACCCTATCCCGTACACTAAACCTAACCCTAACCCGTATCCTAACTCTAAACCTAACCCGAAACCGAACGCTAACCCTAAACCTAACCTGTACCCTAACCCTACCTGTAGCCTAACACTAAATCTAACCCTAATCCCTAACCCTAACCCTAAACCTAACCCTTACCCTAACCCGTACCCAAATGGTAAACCTAACCCGTACCATAACACTAACCCAAAACCGTACTCTAACCCTAACCCTAAACCAAACCCGCACCCTAAATTTAACCCTAACCCTAACCCAAAACATAACACTTAACCGTAACCTAACCCTAACCCATACCCTAACCCTAACCTTAACCTTAACCGTAACCCTAACCCGTACCCTAACCTTAAAACTAACCCGTACCCTAACCCCAATCCTAACCCTAAACCGTACCCTAACACTAACCCGTACCCTAACACTATCCCTTACCCTAACCATAAACCTAACCCGTACCCTAACCCTAAACGTAAACCAAACCCGTACCCAAACCCTAAACCTAACCAGTACCCTAACCCTAACCCTAACCCGCACACTAAACCTAACCCTAACCCTAGACCTAACACGTACAATAAACCTATCCCGTACCGTAAACTTAATGCTATACCGTACCGTAAACCTAACACTAACCCTAACCCTAACCCTAACCCTAACCCTAACACGTACACTAACACTAACCCGAACCCTAACCCAAACCCTAACCCTAAACGTACACTAACCCTAACCCTAACACGAACCCTAACACTAACCCTAACCCGTACTCTAAACTAACCCTAACCTTAAACCTAAACCTATTTCGTACACTAACCCTAACCCTAAACCTAACACTAACCATAACCCTAACAATAAACCTAACCCGTTCTCTAACCCTAACCCTAACCCCAACACTAACCCTAAACCCCTACTATAACCCTAACCCTAAACCTAACCCTAACCCTAACCCTAACTCGTACCATAACCCGAACCCGTACCCTAACACTAACCCTAACCCTAAACCTAAACCTAACCCTGACCGTAACCCTAAACCTAATCCCGTACCCTAACCCTAACCCTAACCCGCATCCTAAACCTAAACATAACCCTAGACCTAACACGTAACCTAACCCTAACCGGTACCCTAATACTAACCCCAACCCTAACCCTAAGCCATACCATAACCTAACGCTAACCCTAACCCATACCCTAAACCTAACCCGTACCCTAAACCTAACCCGTACCCTATCCCTAACCCGATGACTAACCCTAACCCACACCCTAAACCTAACCCTAAACCTAGACCTAAACCGTACACTAAACCTAACCCACACCCTAAACCTAACCCTTACTTTAAAAGTAACCCTAACCCATACCCTAACCCTAAAACTAACCCGTACCCTAACCCCAACCCTAACCCTAACACATACCCTAACACTAAACCTAACCCTTACCCTGACCCAAAACCTAACCCTAAACGGTACACTAACCCTAACCCTAACCCTAACCCGCAACATAAACTTAAACCTAACCAGTACCCTAACCCTAACCCGTAAACTAAACCTAAACCAAACCCTAAACTTAACCCGTACGCTAATCCTATCCCGTACCCTAAACCTAACACTAACCCGTAACCTAACCCTAAACGTAATCCTAAGCCTAACCCATACATTAACCCTAACCCTAACCCTAACACTAACCCTACCCTGTACTCTAACCCTAACCCTAACCCTAACCCTATCCCATACCCTAACCCTAACCCTAACCCTTTCCCTAACCCTAACACTAACCCTAACCCGTACTCTATCCCTAACCCTAACCCTAACACTAACCCTAACCCTAACCCTAACCCGTATTGTAACACTAACCCGTACCATAACCCTAACCCTAACCCATACCCTAACACTAACCCCAACCCTAACCCTAACCCATAACACAACACTAACGCTAACCCTAACCTGTACCCTAAACCTAACCCATACCCTAACCCTAAAACTAACCCGTAAACTAACCCCAACCCTAACCATAATCCGTATCATAACCCTATCCCTAACCTTAACCCTGACCCTAACCCTAACCCTATCCTTACACTAAACCTAACCCTAACCCTAACACAAACCCTTCCCATACTCTAACCCTAACCCTAACACTAAACCTAACCCTGACCTTACCCTAACTCTAACCCTTACCTTAAACCTAACCCGTACACTAACCCTAACCCTAACCCTAATCCGTACCCTAAACCTAAACCTAACCATAACTCGTACCCTAACCCTAACCCGAACCCTGACCCTAATCCTAGTCCTAACCCATACCCTAAGCCTAACCCATACTCTAATCCTAACCCTAACCCTAACCCTAACCCTAACCCGTACACTAAACCTAACCCTAACCCTTGACCTAACCCGTACCCAACCCTATCCCGAACCCTTACCCTAACCCTAACCCCTACCCTGGCTCTAAGCCTAACCCTAACCCGCACCCTAAACCTAAACCTAACCCTAACCCATACAATATCCCTTAAACGTACCATAACCCTAACACATACCCTAACCCTAGCCCTAAACTTAACCGTAACCCTGACCTGTATCCTAACCCTAAAACTAACCTGTACCCTAACCCCAACCCTAACTCTTATCTGTACCATGACCCTATCCCAAACGCTAACCCTGACCCTAAACCTAACCCTAACCCGTACCCTAATCCTAACCCTACCCTTAACCCTAACGCTAACCCTCACCTAAACCTAACCCTAACCCGTACCCTAACACTAACCCGTAACCTAAACCTAACCTAACACTACACTTAACCCATACGCTAACCCTATCCTGTACCCTAAACCTAACCCTAACCCGTAACCTAACCCTAACCCTAACCCTAACCCTATCGGTACACTAACCCTAAACCTAACCCAAACCCGTACCTAACCCTAACCGTAACCCATACCCTAACCCTACCCATTTCCTAACCCTAACCCTAAATATAACCCCTAACCCTAACACTAACCCTAACCCTTACCCTAACCCGTACCCTGGCGGTAAACCTAACCCGTACCCTAACACTAACCCAAACCCGTACTCTAACCCTAACCCAAACCCGCACCCTAAACTTAACCCTAACCCTAACCCAAACCATAAAACTTAACCGTAACCTAACCCTAACCCGTACCCTAAACATAACCCTAACCTTAACCATAACCCTAACCCGTACCCTAACTCTAAATCTAACCCGTACCCTAACCCCTACCTTAACCTTAATACGTACCCAAACACTAACCCTAACCCTAACCCTTACACTAATCCTAACCCTAACCCGCACCCTAAACCTAACCCTAACCCGTACACAAACTCTAAACCATAACCTAAACCTAACCGTAACCCTAAACTTAACACGTACGCTAACCCTCTCCCGTACCCTAAACCTAACCCTAACCCTTATCCTAACCCTAACCTAACCCTAAGCCTAACCTGTACATTAACCCTAACCCTAACCCTAACCATACTCTAACCCTAACACTAACCCTCACCTTAACCATAACCCGTACTGTAACCCTATACCGTACCATAACCCTAAAACTAACCCGTACCCTAAACCTAACCCGTACCCTAAACCTAACCCGGACCCTAACCCTAACCCTAACCCTAACCCGTACCCTAAACCTAACCCTAACAATAACTCTAACCCTAACCTGACCCTAACCCTGAACCTAACCCTACCACTAACCCGTACCCTAAGCCTAACCCTAAAACTAACCCTAATCCTAAACTTAACCCATACGCTAACCCTATCCCGTACACTAAACCTAACCCTAACCCGTATCCTAACTCTAAACCTAACCCGAAACCGAACGCTAACCCTAAACCTAACCTGTACCCTAACCCTACCTGTAGCCTAACACTAAATCTAACCCTAATCCCTAACCCTAACCCTAAACCTAACCCTTACCCTAACCCGTACCCAAATGGTAAACCTAACCCGTACCATAACACTAACCCAAAACCGTACTCTAACCCTAACCCTAAACCAAACCCGCACCCTAAATTTAACCCTAACCCTAACCCAAAACATAACACTTAACCGTAACCTAACCCTAACCCATACCCTAACCCTAACCTTAACCTTAACCGTAACCCTAACCCGTACCCTAACCTTAAAACTAACCCGTACCCTAACCCCAATCCTAACCCTAAACCGTACCCTAACACTAACCCGTACCCTAACACTATCCCTTACCCTAACCATAAACCTAACCCGTACCCTAACCCTAAACGTAAACCAAACCCGTACCCAAACCCTAAACCTAACCAGTACCCTAACCCTAACCCTAACCCGCACACTAAACCTAACCCTAACCCTAGACCTAACACGTACAATAAACCTATCCCGTACCGTAAACTTAATGCTATACCGTACCGTAAACCTAACACTAACCCTAACCCTAACCCTAACCCTAACCCTAACACGTACACTAACACTAACCCGAACCCTAACCCAAACCCTAACCCTAAACGTACACTAACCCTAACCCTAACACGAACCCTAACACTAACCCTAACCCGTACTCTAAACTAACCCTAACCTTAAACCTAAACCTATTTCGTACACTAACCCTAACCCTAAACCTAACACTAACCATAACCCTAACAATAAACCTAACCCGTTCTCTAACCCTAACCCTAACCCCAACACTAACCCTAAACCCCTACTATAACCCTAACCCTAAACCTAACCCTAACCCTAACCCTAACTCGTACCATAACCCGAACCCGTACCCTAACACTAACCCTAACCCTAAACCTAAACCTAACCCTGACCGTAACCCTAAACCTAATCCCGTACCCTAACCCTAACCCTAACCCGCATCCTAAACCTAAACATAACCCTAGACCTAACACGTAACCTAACCCTAACCGGTACCCTAATACTAACCCCAACCCTAACCCTAAGCCATACCATAACCTAACGCTAACCCTAACCCGTACCCTAAACCTAACCCGTACCCTAAACCTAACCCGTACCCTATCCCTAACCCGATGACTAACCCTAACCCACACCCTAAACCTAACCCTAAACCTAGACCTAAACCGTACCCTAAACCTAACCCACACCCTAAACCTAACCCTTACTTTAAAAGTAACCCTAACCCATACCCTAACCCTAAAACTAACCCGTACCCTAACCCCAACCCTAACCCTAACACATACCCTAACACTAAACCTAACCCTTACCCTGACCCAAAACCTAACCCTAAACGGTACACTAACCCTAACCCTAACCCTAACCCGCAACATAAACTTAAACCTAACCAGTACCCTAACCCTAACCCGTAAACTAAACCTAAACCAAACCCTAAACTTAACCCGTACGCTAATCCTATCCCGTACCCTAAACCTAACACTAACCCGTAACCTAACCCTAAACGTAATCCTAAGCCTAACCCATACATTAACCCTAACCCTAACCCTAACACTAACCCTACCCTGTACTCTAACCCTAACCCTAACCCTAACCCTATCCCATACCCTAACCCTAACCCTAACCCTTTCCCTAACCCTAACACTAACCCTAACCCGTACTCTATCCCTAACCCTAACCCTAACACTAACCCTAACCCTAACCCTAACCCGTATTGTAACACTAACCCGTACCATAACCCTAACCCTAACCCATACCCTAACACTAACCCCAACCCTAACCCTAACCCATAACACAACACTAACGCTAACCCTAACCTGTACCCTAAACCTAACCCATACCCTAACCCTAAAACTAACCCGTAAACTAACCCCAACCCTAACCATAATCCGTATCATAACCCTATCCCTAACCTTAACCCTGACCCTAACCCTAACCCTATCCTTACACT
Organism: Urocyon cinereoargenteus; assembly: GCA_032313775.1. Classification (NCBI taxonomy): domain Eukaryota; kingdom Metazoa; phylum Chordata; class Mammalia; order Carnivora; family Canidae; genus Urocyon; species Urocyon cinereoargenteus. The sequence continues at coordinate 1,161,000 of JAVLSZ010000044.1, forward strand.
AAACCTAACCCTAACCCTAACACAAACCCTTCCCATACTCTAACCCTAACCCTAACACTAAACCTAACCCTGACCTTACCCTAACTCTAACCCTTACCTTAAACCTAACCCGTACACTAACCCTAACCCTAACCCTAATCCGTACCCTAAACCTAAACCTAACCATAACTCGTACCCTAACCCTAACCCGAACCCTGACCCTAATCCTAGTCCTAACCCATACCCTAAGCCTAACCCATACTCTAATCCTAACCCTAACCCTAACCCTAACCCTAACCCGTACACTAAACCTAACCCTAACCCTTGACCTAACCCGTACCCAACCCTATCCCGAACCCTTACCCTAACCCTAACCCCTACCCTGGCTCTAAGCCTAACCCTAACCCGCACCCTAAACCTAAACCTAACCCTAACCCATACAATATCCCTTAAACGTACCATAACCCTAACACATACCCTAACCCTAGCCCTAAACTTAACCGTAACCCTGACCTGTATCCTAACCCTAAAACTAACCTGTACCCTAACCCCAACCCTAACTCTTATCTGTACCATGACCCTATCCCAAACGCTAACCCTGACCCTAAACCTAAACCTAACCCGTACCCTAATCCTAACCCTACCCTTAACCCTAACGCTAACCCTCACCTAAACCTAACCCTAACCCGTACCCTAACACTAACCCGTAACCTAAACCTAACCTAACACTACACTTAACCCATACGCTAACCCTATCCTGTACCCTAAACCTAACCCTAACCCGTAACCTAACCCTAACCCTAACCCTAACCCTATCGGTACACTAACCCTAAACCTAACCCAAACCCGTACCTAACCCTAACCGTAACCCATACCCTAACCCTACCCATTTCCTAACCCTAACCCTAAATATAACCCCTAACCCTAACACTAACCCTAACCCTTACCCTAACCCGTACCCTGGCGGTAAACCTAACCCGTACCCTAACACTAACCCAAACCCGTACTCTAACCCTAACCCTAACCCGCACCCTAAACTTAACCCTAACCCTAACCCAAACCATAAACCTTAACCGTAACCTAACCCTAACCCATACCCTAAACATAACCCTAAACTTAAACATAACCCTAACCCGTACCCTAACTCTAAATCTAACCCATACCCTAACCCCAACCCTAACCTTAATACGTACCCTAACACTAACCCTAACCCTAACCCTGAGCCTAAACCTAACCCTAACCCTTACACTAATCCTAACCCTAACCCACACCCTAAACCTAACCCTAACCCGTACCCAAACCCTAAACCATAACCTAAACCTAACCGTAACCCTAAACTTAACACGTACGCTAACCCTCTCCCGTACCCTAAACCTAACCCTAACCCTTATCCTAACCCTAAACCTAACCCTAAGCCTAACCTGTACATTAACCCTAACCCTAACCCTAACCATACTCTAACCCTAACACTAACCCTCACCTTAACCATAACCCGTACTGTAACCCTATACCGTACCATAACCCTAAAACTAACCCGTACCCTAAACCTAACCCGTACCCTAAACCTAACCCGGACCCTAACCCTAACCCTAACCCTAACCCGTACCCTAAACCTAACCCTAACAATAACTCTAATCCTAACCCTGACCCTAACCCTGAACCTAACCCTACCCCTAACCCGTACCCTAAGCCTAACCCTAAAACTAACCCTAATCCTAAACTTCACCCATACGCTAACCCTATCCCGTACACTAAACCTAACCCTAACCCGTATCCTAACTCTAAACCTAACCCGAAACCGAACCCTAACCCTAACCCTAACCCGTACCCTAACCCTACCTGTAGCCTAACACTAAATCTAACCCTAATCCCTAACCCTACCCTAAACCTAACCCTTACCCTAACCCGTACCCAAATGGTAAACCTAACCCGTACCTTAACACTAACCCCAAATCGTACTCTAACCCTAACCCTAAACCAAACCCGCACCCTAAACTTAACCCTAACCCTAACCCAAAACATAACCCTTAACCGTAACCTAACCCTAACCCATAACCTAACCCTAACCTTCAACTTAACCGTAACCCTAACCCGTACCCTAACCCTAAAACTAACCCGTACCCTAACCCCAAACCTAACCCTAACCCGTGCCCTAACACTAACCTGTACCCTAACACTAACCCTTACCCTAACCATAAACCTAACCCGTACCCTAACCCTAAACGTAACCCTAACCCGTACCCAAACCCTAACCTTAACCAGTACCCTAACCCTAACCCTAACCCGCACACTAAACCTAACCATAACCCTAGACCTAACACGTACAATAAACCTATCCCGTACCGTAAACTTAATGCTATACCTTACCGTAAACCTAACACTAACCCTAACCCTAACCCTAACCCTAACCCTAACCCTAACCCTAACCCATACACTAAACCTAACCCTAACCCTTGACCTAACCCGTACCCAATCCTATCCCGAACCCTTACCCTAACCCTAACCCCTACCCTGGCTCTAAGCCTAACCCTAACCCGCACCCTAAACCTAACCCTAACCCTAACCCATACAATATCCCTTAACCGTACCATAACCCTAACACATACCCTAACCCTAACTCTAACCTTAACCGTAACCCTGACCTGTATCCTAACCCTAAAACTAACCTGTACCCTAACCCCAACGCTAACCCTAAGCTGTACCATAACCCTATCCCAAACGCTAACCCTGACCCTAAACCTAACCCTAACCCGTACCCTAATCCTAACCCTACCCTTAACCCTAACGCTAACCCTCACCTAAACCTAACTCTAACCCGTACCCTAACACTAACCCGTAACCTAAACCTAACCTAACACTACACTTAACCCATACGCTAACCCTATCCTGTACCCTAAACCTAACCCTAACCCATAACCTAACCCTAACCCTAACCCTAACCCTATCGGTACACTAACCCTAACCCTAACCCTAACCCTAACCCTAACCCAAACCCGTACCTAACCCTAACCCTAACCCATACCCTAACCCTACCCATTTCCTAACCCTAACCCTAAATGTAACCCCTAACCCTAACACTAACCCTAAACCTTACCCTAACCCGTACCCTGGCGGTAAACCTAACCCGTACCCTAACACTAACCCAAACCCGTACTCTAACCCTAACCCTAACCCGCACCCTAAACTTAACCCTAACCCTAACCCAAACCATAAACCTTAACCGTAACCTAACCCTAACCCATAACCTAAACATAACCCTAACCTTAACCATAACCCTAACCCGTAACCTAACTCTAAATCTAACCCGTACCCTAACCCCAACACTAACCCTAAACCGTACCCTAACACTAACCCGTACCCTAACACTAACCCTTACCCTAACCATAAACCTAACCCTTACCCTAACCCTAAACGTAACCCTAACCCGTACCCAAACCCTAACCCTAACCAGTACCCTAACCCTAACCCTAACCCGCACACTAAACCTAACCCTAAACCTAGACCTAACACGTACAATAAACCTATCCCGTACCGTAAACTTAATGCTATACCGTACCGTAAACCTAACACTAACCCTAACCATAACCCTAACCCGTACACTAACACTAACCCATACCCTAACCCCAACCCTAACCCTAACACACATCCTAACACTAACCCTAACCCTTACCCTGACCCAAAACCTAACCCTAAACGGTACACTAACCCTAACCCTAACCCTAACCCGCAACATAAACTTAACCCTAACCAGTACCCTAACCCTAACCCGTAAACTAAACCTAAACCAAACCCTAAACTTAACCCGTACGCTAATCCTATCCCGTACCCTAAACCTAACACTAAACCGTAACCTAACCCTAAACCTAATCCTAAGCCTAACCCATACATTAACCCTAACCCTAACCCTAACACTAACCCTACCCTGTACTCTATCCCTAACCCTAACCCTAACCCTATCCCATACCCTAACCCTAACCCTAACCCTTTCCCTAACCCTAACACTAACCCTAACCCGTACTCTATCCCTAACCCTAACCCTAACCCTATCCCATACCCTAACCCTAACCCTAACCCTTTCCCTAACCCTAACACTAACCCTAACCCGTACTCTATCCCTAACCCTAACCCTAACCCTAACCCTAACCCTAACCCTAACCCGTATTGTAACACTAACCCGTACCATAACCCTAAACCTAACCCATACCCTAACACTAACCCCAACCCTAACCCTAACCCATAACACAACCCTAACACTAACCCTAACCCGTACTCTATCCCTAACCCTAACCCTAACCCTAACCCTAACCATAACCCGTATTGTAACACTAACCCGTACCATAACCCTAACCCTAACCCATACCCTAACTCTAACCCCAACCTAACCCTAACCCATAACACAACCCTAACGCTAACCCTAACCCGTACCCTAAACCTAACCCATACCCTAACACTAAAACTAACCCGTAACCTAACCCCAACCCTAACCCTAACCCGTATCATAACCCTATCCCTAACCTTAACCCTGACCCTAAACCTAACCCTAACCCTAACCCTATCCGTACACTAAACCTAACCCTAACCCTAACACAAACCCTTCCCATACTCTAACCCTAACCCTAACCCTAAACCTAACCCTGACCTTACCCTAACTCTAACCCTTACCTTAAACCTAACCCGTACACTAACCCTAACCCTAACCCTAATCCGTACCCCAAACCTAAACCTAACCATAACTCGTACCCTAACCCTAACCCGAACCCTGACCCTAATCCTAGTCCTAACCCATACCCTAAGCCTAACCCATACTCTAATCCTAACCCTAAACCTAACCCTAACCCTAACCCGTACACTAAACCTAACCCTAACCCTTGACCTAACCCGTACCCAACACTATCCCGAACCCTTACCCTAACCCTAACCCCTACCCTGGCTCTAAGCCTAACCCTAACCCGCACCCTAAACCTAAACCTAACCCTAACCCATACAATATCCCTTAACCGTACCATAACCCTAACACATACCCTAACCCTAACCCTAACCCTAACCTTAACCGTAACCCTGACCTCTATCCTAACCCTAAAACGAACCTGTACCCTAACCCCAACCCTAACCTTAATCTGTACCATAACCCTATCCCAAACGCTAACCCTGACCCTAAACCTAACCCTAACCCATACCCTAATCCTAACCCTACCCTTAACCCTAACTCTAACCCTCACCTAAACCTAACCCTAACCCGTACCCTAACACTAACCCGTAACCTAAACCTAACCTAACACTACACTTAACCCATACGCTAACCCTATCCTGTACCCTAAACCTAACCCTAACCCGTAACCTAACCCTAACCCTAACCCTAACCCTATCGGTACACAAACCCTAACCCTAACCCTAACCCTAACCCAAACCAGTACCTAACCCTAACCCTAACCCATACCCTAACCCTACCCATTTCCTAACCCTAACCCTAACCCTAAATATAACCCCTAACCCTAACACTAACCCTAACCCTTACCCTAACCCGTACACTGGCGGTAAACCTAACCCGTACCCTAACACTAACCCAAACCCGTACTCTAACCCTAACCCTAACCCGCACCCTAAACTTAACCCTAACCCTAACCCAAACCATAAACCTTAACCGTAACCTAACCCTAACCCATACCCTAAACATAACCCTAACCTTAGCCATAACCCTAACCCGTACCCTAACTCTAAATCTAACCCGTACCCTAACCCCAACCCTAACCTTAATATGTACCCTAACACTAACCCTAACCCTAACCCTGACCCTAAACCTAACCCTAACCCTTACACTAATCCTAACCCTAACCCGCACCCTAAACCTAACCCTAACCCGTACCCAAACCCTAAACCATAACCTAAACCTAACCGTAACCCTAAACTTAACACGTACGCTAACCCTCTCCCGTACCCTAAACCTAACCCTAACCCTTATCCTAACCCTAAACTTAACCCTAAGCCTAACCTGTACATTAACCCTAACCCTAACCCTAACCATACTCTAACCCTAACACTAACCCTCACCTTAAGCATAACCCGTACTGAAACCCTATACCATACCATAACCCTAAAACTAAACCGTACCCTACACCTAACCCGTACCCTAAACCTAACCCGGACCCTAACCCTAACCCTAACCCTAACCCGTACCCTAAACCTAACCCTAACAATAACTCTAACCCTAACCCTGACCCTAACCCTGAACCTAACCCTACCCCTAACCCGTACCCTAAGCCTAACCCTAAAACTAACCCTAATCCTAAACTTAACCCATACGCTAACCCTATCCCGTACACTAAACCTAACCCTAACCCGTATCCTAACTCTAAACCTAACCCGAAACCGAACCCTAACCCTAACCCTAACCCGTACCCTAACCCTACCTGTAGCCTAACACTAAATCTAACCCTAATCCCTAACCCTAACCCTAAACCTAACCCTTACCCTAACCCGTACCCAAATGGTAAAGCTAACCCGTACCCTAACACTAACCTAAAACCGTACTCTAACCCTAAACCTATACCAAACCCGCACCCTAAACTTAACCCTAACCCTAACCCAAAACATAACCCTTAACCGTAACCTAACCCTAACCCATACCCTAACCCTAACCTTAACCTTAACCGTAACCCTAACCCGTACCCTAACCCTAAAACTAACCCGTACCCTAACCCCAACCCTAACACTAACCCGTACCCTAACACTAACCCATACCCTAACACTAACACTTACCCTAACCATAAACCTAACCCGTACCCTAACCCTAAATGTAACCTTAACCCGTACCCAAACCCTAACCCTAACCAGTACCCTAACCCTAACCCTAACTCGCACACTAAACCTAAACCTAACCCTAGACCTAACACGTACAATAAACCTATCCCATACCGTAAACTTAATGCTATACCGTACCGTAAACCTAACCCTAAACCTAACCCTAACCCTAACCCTAACCCGTACACTAACACTAACCCGAACCCTAACCCAAACCCTAACCCTAAACGTACACTAACCCTAACCCTAACACTAACCCTAACACTAACCCTAACCCGTACTCTAAACTAACCCTAACCTTAAACCTAAACCTATTTCGTACTCTAACCCTAACCCTAAACCTAACACTAACCATAACCCTAACACTAAACCTAACCCGTTCTCTAACCCTAAACCTAACCCCAACACTAACCCTAAACCCCTACTATAACCCTAACCCTAAACCTAACCCTAACCCTAACCCTAACTCGTACCGTAACCCGAACCAGGACCCTAACACTAACCCTAAACCTAAACCTAAACCTAACCCTGACCGTAACCCTAAACCTAATCCCGTACCCTAACCCTAACCCTAACCCGCATCCTAAACCTAAACATAACCCTAGACCTAACACGTAACCTAACCCTAACCGGTACCCTAATACTAACCCCAACCCTAACCCTAAGCCATACCATAACCTAACGCTAACCCTAACCCGTACACTAACACTAACCTGAACCCTAACCCAAACCCTCACCCTAAACGTACACTAACCCTAACCCTAACACGAACCCTAACACTAACCCTAACCCGTACTCTAAACTAACCCTAACCTTAAACCTAAACCCTTTTCGTACTCTAACCCTAACCCTAAACCTAACACTAACCATAACCCTAACACTAAACCTAACCCGTTCTCTAACGCTAAACCTAACCCTAACACTAACCCTAAACCCCTACTATAACCCTAACCCTAAACCTAACCCTAACCCTAACCCTAACTCGTACTGTAACCCGAACCCGTACCCTAACACTAACCCTAACCCTAAACCTAAACCTAACCCTGACCGTAACACTAAACCTCATCCCGTACCCTAACCCTAACCCTAACCCGCATCCTAAAGCTAAACATAACCCTAGACCTAACACGTAACCTAACCCTAACCGGTACCCTAATACTAACCCCAACCCTAACCCTAAGCCATACCATAACCTAACGCTAACCCTAACCCGTACCCTAAACCTAACCCGTACCCTAAACCTAACCCGTACCCTATCCCTAACCCGATGACTAACCCTAACCCACACCCTAAACCTAACCCTAAACCTAGACCTAAACCGTATCCTAAACCTAACCCACACCCTAAACCTAACCCTTACTTTAAAAGTAACCCTAACCCATACCCTAACCCTAAAACTAACCCGTACCCTAACCCCAACCCTAACCCTAACACATACCCTAACACTAACCCTAACCCTTACCCAGACCCAAAACCTAACCCTAAACGGTACACTAACCCTAACCCTAACCCTAACCCACAACATAAACTTAACCCTAACCAGTACCCTAACCCTAACCCGTAAACTGAACCTAAACCAAACCCTAAACTTAACCCGTACGCTAATCCTATCCCGTACCCTAAACCTAACACTAACCCGTAACCTAACCCTAAACCTAATCCTAAGCCTAACCCATACATTAACCCTAACCCTAACCCTAACACTAACCCTACCCTGTACTCTAAACCTAACCCTAACCCTAACCCTATCCCATACCCTAACCCTAACCCTAACCCTTTCCCTAACCCTAACACTAACCCTAACCCGTACTCTATCCCTAACCCTAACCCTAACCCATACCCTAACACTAACCCCAACCCTAACCCTAACCCATAACACAACACTAACGCTAACCCTAACCCGTACCCTAAACCTAACCCATACCCTAACCCTAAAACTAACCCGTAACCTAACTCCAACCCTAACCCTAACCCGTATCATAACCCTATCCCTAACCTTAACCCTGACCCTAACCCTAACCCTAACCCTAACCCTATCCGTACACTAAACCTAACCCTAACCCTAACACAAACCCTTCCCATACTCTAACCCTAACCCTAACCCTAAACCTAACCCTGACCTTACCCTAACTCTAACCCTTACCTTAAACCTAACCCGTACACTAACCCTAACCCTAACCCTAATCCGTACCCCAAACCTAAACCTAACCATAACTCGTACCCTAACCCGAACCCGAACCCTGACCCTAATCCTAGTCCTAACCCATACCCTAAGCCTAACCCATACACTAATCCTAACCCTAAACCTAACCCTAACCCTAACACGTACACTAAACCTAACCCTAACCCTTGACCTAACCCGTACCCAATCCTATCCCGAACCCTTACCCTAACCCTAACCCCTACCCTGGCTCTAAGCCTAACCCTAACCCGCACCCTAAACCTAAACCTAACCCTAACCCATACAATATCCCTTAACCGTACCATAACCCTAACACATACCCTAACCCTAACCCTAACCTTAACCGTAACCCTGACCTGTATCCTAACCCTAAAACTAACCTGTACCCTAACCCCAACCCTAAACCTAATCTGTACCATAACCCTATCCCAAACGCTAACCCTGACCCTAAGCCTAACCCTAACCCGTACCCTAATCCTAACCCTACCCTTAACCCTAACGCTAACCCTCACCTAAACCTAACCCTAACCCGTACCCTAACACTAACCCGTAACCTAAACCTAACCTAACACTACACTTAACCCATACGCTAACCCTATCCTGTACCCTAAACCTAACCCTAACCCGTAACCTAACCCTAACCCTAACCCTAACCCTATCGGTACACTAACCCTAACCCTAACCCTAACCCAAACCCGTACCTAACCCTAACCCTAACCCATACCCTAACCCTACCCATTTCCTAACCCTAACCCTAAATATAACCCCTAACCCTAACACTAACCCTAACCCTTACCCTAACCCGTACCCTGGCGGTAAACCTAACCCGTACCCTAACACTAACCCAAACCCATACTCTAACCCTAACCCTAACCCGCACCCTAAACTTAACCCTAACCCTAACCCAAACCATAAACCTTAACCGTAACCTAACCCTAACCCATACCCTAAATATAACCCTAACCTTAACCATAACCCTAACCCGTACCCTAACTCTAAATCTAACCCGTACCCTAACACCAACCCTAACCTTAATACGTACCCTAACACTAACCCTAACCCTAACCCTGACCCTAAACCTAACCCTAACCCTTACACTAATCCTAACCCTAACCCGCACCCTAAACCTAACACTAACCCGTACCCAAACCCTAAACCATAACCTAAACCTAACCGTAACCCTAAACTTAACACGTATGCTAACCCTCTCCCGTACCCTAAACCTAACCCTAACCCTTATCCTAACCCTAAACCTAACCCTAAGCCTAACCTGTACATTAACCCTAACCCTAACCCTAACCATACTCTAACCCTAACACTAACCCTCACCTTAACCATAACCCGTACTGTAACCCTATACCGTACCATAACCCTAAAACTAACCCGTACCCTAAACCTAACCCGTACCCTAAACCTAACCGGACCCTAACCCTAACCCTAACCCTAACCCGTACCCTAAACCTAACCCTAACAATAACTCTAACCCTAACCTGACCCTAACCCTGAACCTAACCTTACCCCTAACCCATACCCTAAGCCTAACCCTAAAACTAACCCTGATCCTAAACTTAACCCATACGCTAACCCTATCCCGTACACTAAACCTAACCCTAACCCGTATCCTAACTCTAAACCTAACCCGAAACCGAACCCTAACCCTAACCCTAACCCGTACCCTAAACCTACCTGTAGCCTAACACTAAATCTAACCCTAATCCCTAACCCTAACCCTAAACCTAACCCTTACCCTAACCCGTACCCAAAGGGTAAACCTAACCCGTACCCTAACACTAACCCAAAACCGTACTCTAACCCTAACCCTAAACCAAACCCGCACCCTAAAATTAACCCTAACCCTAACCCAAAACATAACCCTTAACCGTAACCTAACCCTAACCCATACCCTAACCCTAACCTTAACCTTAACCGTAACCCTAACCCGTACCCTAAACCTAAAACTAACCCGTACCCTAACCCTAACCCGTACCCTAAACCTAACCCTAACAATAACTCTAACCCTAACCCTGACCCTAACCCTGAACCTAACCCTACCCCTAACCCGTACCCTAAGCCTAACCCTAAATCTAACCCTAATCCTAAACTTAACCCATACGCTAACCCTATCCCGTACACTAAACCTAACCCTAACCCGTATCCTAACTCTAAACCTAACCCGAAACCGAACCCAAACCCTAACCCTAACCCTACCTGTAGCCTAACACTAAATCTAACCCTAATCCCTAACCCTAACCCTAAACCTAACCCTTACCCTAACACGTACCCAAATGGTAAACCTAACCCGTACCCTAACACTAACCCAAAACCGTACTCTAACCCTAACCCTAAACCAAACCCGCACCCTAAACTTAACCCTAACCCTAACCCAAAACATAACCCTTAACCGTAACCTAACCCTAACCCATACCCTAACCCTAACCTTAACCTTAACCGTAACCCTAACCCGTACCCTAACCCCAACCCTAACCCTAACCCGTACCCTAACACTAACCCGTAACCTAACCCTAACCCTTAGCCTAACCAT